>JAITYZ010000362.1:0-33376 GCA_027744595.1 Paronellides praefectus | reverse complement strand
CACTGGGAATGCTTCCCTTTGTTCAATGAATCTTATTGAAATATTAATAATAACAAAAAAATAACATGCTGCTCAGAACTTTACTAAAAGTCCATATCAGATATTTATCGTGACATTTTATAATACAATTTCTATTTATTTGTATACCTACCTGTCTGTACCTCTGTATTTATTTATTCAAATTATTTCTTTCAACAAGATGGATGTTGGCCGGTTGAACAAGCTGCTTTTTAAATGGCTTTAATTTCCTCTGGTTAAGATAAATGAGGTTGAGGCATCGTACATAATATTATGCTATACAGTCATCATTTTAGCTAGATACTTATCTGAAGCCTATTAATGGGTAAATTTTCCAGATTATATTAAGCCCATTACACTAACAGGAAGGATTTAAGGAAGGTAAGATTAAGCTGGACACAAAAATAAATGTTTATTAAAACAAGCTTTCATATGTCATACATTACAAGCTTAGAATTTCAACACAAAAAACAACCAAAATTTTAATAGTCTTAAAAATGTATTCATAACTAGTTTAGATTCGTCGTTTTAACATTATATATTATACTGGAAAATCCTTTTTGAACATGTGGGGCACCAGGTTACACCTCACTATCCTGCGTGAGAACCATGGTCAAGAGTCAGCAACTTTTTTTATCCCACATGCACATTAAAGAATTCAAGGCAGAATTAGAAGAGGCTTTAAAAATAGGTATGCATCCATGCACCTATGTACATATATACCTAGTTATATGTATAAACCAAATATATTGTCATATTGTCAGCCACTAATTTTATTAACAGTACAATATGAACACACATGATTCATAACTTCATATTACTCGTGTAAGGTTAAATGGTTAACATTTACTTGTACCAAGTACAAAGTTTGTATTTCTTGTGTGTATCATGATCATTCTTGTGGAAATATTAAAATGCCTTTATTTAGGTGGTAGGAAGCCAAAAAATATGTACTCCATTTCTTTTCTCAGCTTATTTATGAATGACCACGAAGGATACATGCACCAGACCACTTTTTTATTATTATTGGGTCATAAAGTTACTCCTATTATTACAAACAAGAATCATCCCTTGGAAAAATATGTATTTTCTTTTTTTGTTTGTTGTTGGTTCAATAGGGCCACTTGCACAGAGAGCAAGGACCAAATGCGTGCACCTTATGTTTCCCTGTGTCTACTAAAACTATGTGAGTCAGTCAAATGTGCCATCTGATCCATGAGAGGATCTGAGGGCTCACAATAGTTTTTCAAGCGTGATCTTCTTGTTGGTGATTCGATGATGAATGAAGAAGGTTACCCTGATTTTCCCAGACCGAAACCAGACACCGGAAAATACTCACCATCATTAAAACTGATCTGTTTAACTTGTTCAATACCTTTTGTTTCTCCTATTTCTGTCCACTGGGCAACTATTATCATGTGACGCATAGAAGCTGGTTGGTATATATACGTATATAGGTATGTATTTGTAAAATAGATAACGACCTTTTCTTTTCTCATTTTGTCTTTCTGGGAATAAAAATGAGATTTGACGTGGAAAACGGAATGGATGCAGGTTGCCTTTGAGAATGGTTGGTCAATGGACATTTCATTTTGAAAGGAAGAACGTCAGAATATTTCAGACACCGGAAAATACTCACCATCATTAAAACTGATCTGTTTAACTTGTTCAATACCTTTTGTTTCTCCTATTTCTGTCCATTGGACAACTATTATCATGTGACGCATAGAAGCTGGTTGCTATATATACTTATATAGCTATGTATTTGGAAAATAGATAACGACCTTTTCTTTTCTCATTTTGTCTTTCTGAGAATAAAAATGAGATTTGACGTGGAAAACGGAATGGATGCAGGTTGCCTTTGAGAATGGTTGGTCAATGGACATTTCATTTTGAAAGGAAGAACGTCAGAATATTATCCATGTGAAAAATAAATGCAGTGTCCACATTGTTAAAAATGTCATATGTATACTTCTTACTCCTTTATTTTTTGTCGGATATCAATTTGAAGTAAACACACAGCAAAACAAGTTGTGTGTTGGTGTGTTTACTATATTATACGAAATGTTGTTTAGACGGAAAGGTTTTTGGTGGCGGCTATGTGTTTTCGGTGGTTTTTGTAAGTAGGATGTTGACGTTAAACGGTGATGATGATGATGATGATGACGACGGCGATGTCGTGTTGCTGTTGTTTAGTGGTGCATTTGAGTGAGTGGTGGTGGTGGTAGTAGTGGAGATAGAGAATGAGAAGGAGGGAGAGAGTGGAATTTGAGGAGCTGTGAGCTACAAGCATTTCCGTTTCCTATCATCATCAAAGACACAGAGAAAAGGCCACTTGTACTGGGATGTTGTGACTTCATGATTTTTTTTGGACTGTACTTAGCATTAATATTATTATTATTATTATTATCAGTAGACTTACTATTAGCTGGTCAGATTTTTATGTCCTCTCATGTACATGTGATGTTTTCTTTGAGTACACTTTACAGACAATAAGTAAACTAATAATAATAAGTGGAAAATGGAAGAAACGACGAAAAGAAGATTTTTTTTTGCTGCTGCTTAGTTTTTTTTGCTTGAATATTGCTTACTCATAATATTTATTGGAGAGAGCTCTCTTCTTCCACTTTTACAGATGGAGTCCACAAACATCCTTTTCAGCTTTTAAGGTTGTTGTGAGAAGTAAGCTTCCATTTCCTTTGTTTGTGATGCACATCGCACCCAAATAAGTTTCTCACTAACATAAACACATTCAGATTACAATGTGCTGCATTTTACCTATTTGTGATTCTTGTGGTAATGGCGAATACCCGCCTTCTTAATAATATTTCCCCCAAAATAAACCTTTTCCTAATATCCTCATCTCTATACAAGTAGGTTATACGTCTGGCGATATAGTACTTTGCTTAGGCACACAAATATATATAAATACTTATTATTCTTCTACACTCACAACTCCACTGGGAATAATTAAATAAATATTTGTAAAGTTGTCACAAAAATGCTTTTTTTAAATGTAAAAATAAGTACATGTGTTCAAGTGTGCATTTCCTCCCATCCACCAAATTTTCTATTTATTTTTTTCCCATTCAATTCCTTCCAAAGAGAGACACAAGCAAGATTGGATGAATCTTTAAATGAAATTTTTATTGCAAAAGAATACATGTATATAGTTTTTTATGTGTATCATCATGATGACCGATTACATTTGTGATCCTGATATATCAGCAAAACGATAAAATAATATTAAAAAATGCAATTGCACATTTTCTAATGCAAAAATATTTATCTTTGTAATAAAATTGAAAACATTGCATCTCTCCTCAGGATTCTAGAAGAAAGGAATAAAAGAAAAAAATACCTAGTTTTTATGTAGGATGGTATAATATATTATAGATATGTTAACAATTTCAACTACATGCTACAGACAATGTATCAAATTGAAAAAAAAACAAGATACATAATAATTTGTGCCAGTGTGTATAATATATTGTACATGTTGAATTTAGAAGAACAGGATGAATTATAACTGGGCCTCTGTTCGGTAGAGGGATTCAAAAAGTGTGAACCAAAGGTTTCTATGTATATCCAATCCGCATCTCATCTTCTTTTTTTTCTACTTTTTATGATGTTGTAATATCTCATATTTACACAACCACGAGATGAAAAAGAGTCGAGTAAAAAAAGGTTATTACAAGGGCATGTAAACTAACACGATTGTTGCATTAGCGCTGCTAACATTTATATATGCATAATCATTGTGCTTCATCATCAACAACAACATCAGTCCATTCCAGTGGTATGGCATGGCATTTAAGATTCATTTATGTGCTTATTAGGCCGTTGTTGTCAAAGAGTTAGTGCACACATTTTTTTCTTCTTATTCTTCTTCGTCTTCACTTGTACAGTGGAAAAGGTTACAGGGTTGAAAATCCACTGTGTACATGTGTACATACAGCTGTTGTTTGTCAGTTATGGAATGTAATACAAAACTAAGTGGAAAAGGTATGAGAACAATTTATGTGTATCACATATTGATTTTATGATGCATTTCCAAGTATCTTTTGTGTTGAGAAAAGAAGAAGGAAAAAAAAGTTAATTTGAAGGATTTTCAAGCCTGTCTTAAACCGCCCCGTTTTAAGACAACGACGATGTATGTATTTTTATATATAAAAAAACTAGGGATAAATACCACTTTTTGTACCTTTCAATATTGCCGAATAATTTATTTTATAAAAGAAAAACATATTCTGTATTGCTTTTATGCCTCCTCCTTTCTTCCCTCTGCTGTCGCTGCTTTCTTTTCGTAGCCTTATATTATTATTACTATTATTCTTCGTCCTTGTGTTGGCAGTCTAACGACAGGCCATTATATTCATTTTCCTCTTATTCCGTATTATTTCATAAATAGGAAAAGAATAAGCAGTTTGAGAAAGTATAGCAGGAACCCAATCGGGATGACGGGATGGCGAAACAGCTTTTAAAAAATTTGTAACTGTGAAAACAGCTAAAAAAAACTTTCAAACTGTTCTATGTACAATAGGCCATATTGTGTGGTAGTGGCGGTGATGCGGCGGATGCTAGTGGTGTATATTTTATATCATAATATATATACCTATATATATATATATATAAATACATAAATACATCGTAATATTGGTTTCTTTTCCTCTAGATCTGAAAATGGGCGTCGAACTGAGAGATCTTATGAGCTAATAAATTTTGCGACAGTTGTCGTTACGAGTTAAAGTAATTTCCAAAACCCATTCTCCAATGATTTTTTTTTCCTTCTTATAGTACAAACCTGAGTGTCAGCCACAGAGGAGTTGTGAGTTGATTTATGGTAATGTTCCATCCAAACCATTTTTGTATATTTTCCCTGAATGAGGGAAATTTGTAAAACGGCACACTTTGTTTCTTTTCGTCAATGCCCTCTCTCTCTCTCTTTCTTCCTTTTTATGCTATTATAACATTCTACTAACACCACAAACACTAGTAGCAAAAAAACATTACATCGTGGATTTTTCAGATGGTGAGGGATGACGGTGTCGATTTAAGAATATAATCAACATCATCATCATCACCGTCACCCGTATAGTCACCTTTTTGTTCAAACGAGATATTTATTCTTATAAAACATAGCATTCACACTAATTTTACTCCTCATCCATTGTCTCCAAAATATTGTACTGACAAACTAACAATTATATCAGTTCTACAAGGTGTTACTTGAGGTGACGGCGACGGTTTTTGCTTCTTTTTAATGGATTGGTTTGAACACGCTAAATTATTACTAGTTTAACTGAAATGCTTAAAAAATAATTTGATTTCAGCAAGTGGTCACTCCATTCATTGTGTCTTTTCGGATAACGAAAAAATAAATAAAATTATTATAAGCAATAATACTACTACTTTTGTGAACAAGGTGTACTATTTAATAAATGATTATGATTAGATACCTTAGATATTTCTGGAATAGCAATTTAAAACCGTTCGAACGAAGAAAGTTTCTTTTAAGAAACCCTACATATTATGTCCTCACTCACCAAAGTAATATGAGAGCATGGTGTGCTACAAACACAATTTTATACAAACGTAAGTAGGTATATATATGTACATAGTACATACATACATACAGAGATGGATATATGATATATATAGATGTACCAAGACAGATATTCGGATCGCGTGTAATGAATCATAGATTTATGTAATGATAAATTTAATTCACCATCTCATTACAGAAATAGTACATACGTACCTATACCTAAGTCTGTATTTGATAAAAAACTATATATTAAATGCTTATTAAAACCTTCAAGAGCATGCAAAACTACAAAGTGTTTAAAATAATTTTGCTACATAAATGAAACTACTTTTGGGAAAGCATAATACCCAAAAGTTTTGCGAAAAAAAATATTTT
Organism: Paronellides praefectus; assembly: GCA_027744595.1. Taxonomy (NCBI): domain Eukaryota; kingdom Metazoa; phylum Arthropoda; class Collembola; order Entomobryomorpha; family Paronellidae; genus Paronellides; species Paronellides praefectus. Next base: position 27,435 of record JAITYZ010000362.1, on the reverse strand, counting down.
CCCCATCTTTTCATATCTCGAAACATCACACATCTCATTTATGCCATTTTTTCTCCCATCACACTTGACTTTTCTGGACTTGCACCAGCTGCAACTAAAAAACTGAGCCCTCTAGTAAAACTTTTCTTGCTTTTTTCTTTATTGCTTGAATATCAACAAAACACTTTTGTATGTAAATGTGCACTGTATATAAATACAGAGGACGAAAATCTCTGCTCGATTCGAAATGGGAGCATGATGGGTATGAAGAGGAATAAGGACGGATTTAGTGACAGGGGCTCCTTTTCGTCTTGTCATAGTCCTGTCAATGGGATGGGGTAGCCACCTGAGGATTTATCCAAGATTTCCGGTTCACTTAACGACTCTTCAAAAAGAAAGTGAAACAGGTTGGTCCCAAACCTTTTTTTTAATGGAGTTCAACTATGAGCCTTTTTAGTGCCACTTATTTATGCAGATGTAAGTGGTTTATGGAGAAATATTGTTCCGGTTGGATGAAGGAAAGTGGGTTCTAAAGCTATTTCGTACTTATTCCATGGTATAAAAAGTTTGAGGAAGTATAGATGAAGAAAATAATGATATTATTAATATTTTTATGCTGTTTTAGTGATTCAAATGTAAAGAAAATATACTGTAACGGCGTAATAATACCAGAAAAAAAACTGTTCTTTGTGCACCTCACAGTTACAAAACATTAAACACATTTTACATATCATCAATGTAGCCATTCATAACATTTATACTTGTTGTTAATGTACAGTCAAAGGGATGAGGAAAGTTTTTAAAAAGCACATAAAATCTTTGGGAATGGTAGTAGGGAGAATGATTTGAGGGTTATACGATGCGGCTTCGAATAGTAAATGTTGAACACCTCTACCAATCTTTTGTATCCAAAAAGGAATGAAACAAAAGTACAAAGAGAGAAAAGTATGTACTATGTAGGTAAATAGCTATCTGAAAAATCTGAAGGGAGAGGTGTGTAGATTGTGTACATTAAACTATACGTTTAAAAAAACGGGTTTCTGACCAGGAATCAATCCCATCATTGTACCTGTCGCATGTAAATTTTAATTGTCCCAGTTTTCGCAAAAAGAGCAAATTAATAATTTATCCGGAATAAAACACTCAGTACAAAAAGGTGAACAAAGAAAAGCAGAAGCGACAACAGCATGGTATGTAGGTATATTATCAAGAAAATGTGTATACGGCTTCGGTAACCTCAGTCAAGTCTCATAAATGGATAAAGAATCCCACGTATTTTTGAGAAAGTTGTTTGGTAAGTGGAAAAAGGCTTGTCCTTTACAATAATGTTTCCTGGATATCAATGTTCCACTTAAGCCCGTCTTTTTGAGTGTGTTGTTAGAATGATAATAATAACAATATACATGATATGTACGTTGCGTTGAAGAGTTGAAATAATAAAAGAACAAAAGTTGGTGTTGTGGAGGAAGGACTAGTTTACTGTTTTGTTGGTGGAGAAGAACAAGCAGCGGCATAACTCTTTCCACTGGCCTAGCGTAGTTTTGTGCACCCTTTTAAAAAAATATATCGTCGTTTTGCCTTGGAGTGTTTCACAAAATAAACTCTTATATCTTCTTTTCCACGCCATAAAATCCTAGAAGAATGACTGCAATAAGACAATTGTACTAAATTTGATTACAGATTATGCCCATATATATTGCTTCGGAGGTTAAGGGGGAAATGTCAGGAAATAAATACAACTGTTGCAAGTCTTTCTCTCTCCCTCTTTATCTGTACAACAGCCTGTATATAAAAATATATATGTCGCTACTCTTCACTACTGGCAGTTTTCTGCGCAAAATAATATTATGTAATGTTATTATTGTATACGCGCCCGCAAAGCCATTCCTCCTTCTCTTTTCCTATTCTTCCGTTTTTCTTCAACTTGTCTTCTTCATTCAAACGGGCAAAAGGAGTTGGAGGAGACATCCGTTTATTTAGGAAGCTTATAATAATGTGCCAGCAAATGAATCTAGACGGTATACACAATGGCATGTTTATCTACTCGCCAGAGAGAGAGAGAGAGGGAAAAGACAAAAAAAAGTAGAATAAATGCGACGGATAAAGGGAAGAATACAGCTTTCATGTGGAAATCCACACACAAACCATCTTCATCTTCCTCTTTTCAAGAAGAGAGATAATATGCATGCATGCTGCTCACTTATTCTACACATAAATAGAGGCTTATGCACAAAGTTTTCCTTTTTTTATTATACGTTTATAGCTACTTCTTTTGATGATGATAATGCTACTACTACCAACACCACCATCGCCAAAAAAAAACCTCCACTCTATTATTGTGTATGTGACTATTTTATTTTAAAACTTGGATAAACTTAATGTATTATATCTAGGCAGCCATCCATATCCCTACTTAAAATCTCATGTGTATTTGTACAACCTGGTAAATCCACCAGTTCATAAATCACATTATTATTATTATTATTATATCCACCACCGCCAGTTATAGAGGCGGGTGGTGTGTGGTGTTAATACAATATTCCAATAAATAAGATGAATTTACCACTTTCCCTCTGCCAAAAGTCAGTTAGCCCATATATTTTTTTCTTCTGCTAAGAAGAGAATTAAATGGGACCAGCAATGTCACGGCCATGTTTTTGGTAATTTCAAAACAGGATGCAAGACTCGACTACTCGACTTGTTTTTCTCTGTGGTGCATTAGGCATGATAACAAGTACTTTTCCAATTAGTTGCATTTGGTAATCTCATAATTAAATTATGCAACTGAAGGTTACCTAAACAGTATTTTTTTGTAATTTTTTAAGTGGTGAAGTCATTTAGCGAAATGGCTAATCCTCCCACTCATAAAAAATAACGCCCTGTTCAGAGGTACATTTCATTCAAATGGCATACAAATACCTATGTACATATATTCAAACAAGGATGAATTGTTTATTCTTGACATGCGGCTTTTCAAGGAATTTCAAACATTTTACGCGTTTCCTGTTGTGACGCCATAAAGATTAAATAGAATGCAATGTAGTTGCTTGCTTGATGACTTGTAAACATGTTGTTAGTAATCCGTTGAAACACAAATAACATCAAGGGTACTCATATCAACATTTTTAGCAGTCAACTGGCGTCGTAGCTTTTTTTTCCACTGTAAATCAGCATTGTAACAAGTTGTGTAGATTACTCTAGTGCATACAATAACAAATAACAATTAAGTAGGCATGATGTTCATCATAAAAAACAAATGTAAAGCTATAATTATTTATTATTGTTATTATTATTTTATTATTTATTTGGCAGAGCAATTTGAATTCAATCTCTTCAATGTTTTTAACTTGTTCATTTGCATTGAGGTCAAGTCAAGAAAAAAAACAAACACTCATTTTTGCTCAATGGATGAAATGAGAACGAAATGCATGTAGGTAAAAGTAATGATGCGTTTGTAAAAGATCATTTTGTGAGACTACTGTCGCCATGTAATTGTTCACCACTGCATTTTTTATTTAATTATTTTTGCAGTAAATCGGTTCAAAACATTTTTGTTCAACTATTTTGCTGACGTACTGTTTTTCTTGTTTCCCTTTCATGAAAACTGCTCAAATAGAGCTGCAGCAATTAATTAAGATAGTTATTGTTTCTAGGTAGGTATGCTATACACACTACTTGATAAGTATTCTACCATCAATTATACATGTGATTATGATATATTTGTTCATCTTCATCAACTCTCATTTCTCGTTGGATTCTATGATGCTGACATGATGATGATAAAGATGTAACATAAATAAAAAATTTGTGCAAGTTTTGATAAATAGTTTTAAATAAATTGTTTAAATTTTTAAAAAGTATTAAAATACTGTATTGTTTTAAACACAAGTTGCATATATTCTGCATGGAATAAGGAAAAAGCCATGAAATAAAATATATTACACATTGAAAACATAATATTAACTTGGAAAGATAACTTTGTGCAGTTTTAAGCACCATTAAACTAAACACACTGCAACTTGACTTCCTTGCATCATAAAACGTGTTATTTAATCTTGCTTCATGTTTCAAAGTGCAGCGATTGCAATAAAAGTGGAGAGTTGTTTTGGTGTTCGTAATGGAACAAAAAAATGCATACCTAATTAATTACGAAAGCAGGATCAAATTTCTGTTTTGTGAAAAACAGTGCAATTCTCACCAAGAGAACTCATCATGGATTACATTACATTTCATTGACTATATGTCCTTTAAAACAAGTATTTTTTTAATTACCTCTTCCACGAAATTATTGACGACAAATTGATATGGTAACTACAAAATATTAAAAAAATATCCCTTTTTCGTCGTAATGATAAACTATTTGCATCGTCTACAAAAGTTTACGACCAAAACCCCAAGGTCTCAAGAAAACATGACTTGTCAAATCTCTTGGTTCATTCATAATAATAACTTACTTGTGGTAAATATTAGGTCAATAATTAGTCATGTGCAAAAAAAATACCAAGATGAAAAATTTGAACAATAACTGCACTAAAATTTGAAATTTAAAAAGATTAAGTGAAAATGTGTTGAGATGTAAAAAATGTTGTCACAATTATTATTCTATTTGATGCCATCGTATATGTCGCATTATTTAAAAAAGTTTTACCTTGATTTTAACTTAATGGAGGATTTAGGTGTAGTGTACATAGCCCAACTATGTATGTATGTCAGAAGAGAAAATATATAAAGTTAAGTTTCACACCTAAGTTTTTTTACGCAGCCCCCGTTATAGCTTCTTTTCTTACACGCAATCAAATAAAAAACAAACATGAGATTTATTATAGCAACTATCAATAAAATACTGAGGATTGTAACAAAGAACTCAATGAGATATGACGAGGATGATGATGATGTTGTGTATGCACATTATTATCTCTCAATTTTTGAATGAAGACTAAAATACATGGCAAACTTTCCAAACTGCATGAGAGAAGGAAGCAGAAAAAAAAGAAGAAGCAGAAATAGCAAGGTTCAAAAAAAAAAATCAAATTCGCAACTGCATAATGATAATATACATATGTAAAAGTAGATACCTACTTCTTCTTTTTTTATGAACTGTATGGAGATTGGAGATGGTATGAACATGATATTTTTAATACACCGCACTTTATATTGTCTTTCTTCTGTTTTTTATTTGCGATGATGGTGCTATGCAGCCGTGGATTTTATATTGGTGTTGGGCTGATATATTAAGGCATTTAATACAAAAAAAATGTTATGAGAAGCAGTAGTAGTAGTAATAGCAGCATAGTGTATACATATTCTTGAATATTACCACATTGCAGCATATTGAAGCGTGGCATTTGTACTTCTTTTCTTATTTTAGCCCAAATGCAAGAAGAAGAAGACGTACACCACCACACACTATACAATAATTGCTTTCAGCTCCTCTTTATATCAACCTCATCTTTTACTCGCCCTAGGTACATAATATCCACAACGTTTCGGTGATAAAGCAAACTCTATTTTCTAGTACCTATGCTTGCATATTACTACTACTTACCCCTGCGGTTGTTGTATATTATCAGTTTAAACCATATTATATTAATAATAATAATAATAATAAAAAAATGAGCGAGTAGCACAATTGATGTATAAGTCCATTTTGACTGTGGCCTTTGTGTAAAGTGCTTGGTTTAAGAAAACAGGTGCATGGATCTCCTGCAGTTACCCTTTTGTATCATCATCACTGTTCTATATGCAGTGTGTATACAGATATATATAATATCCAGATAAATAATGTGTGCATGTTCCTCTTTGCATTGTCGATCATCATCTCAGCGTCATCCCGTCTTACCACATTATTATATATATTTTTTATCATAGCTCTCTGCCTTTGCCCATTGTCGCCCCATTCAACATCGTTACCATTCCAACTATAACGCATTTGTACACCGACATTTGTACAATGAACAATTCAAGCTCGCGTGTATCACGTTTCCTCACTTGTCTGCCTTGACCCTGGGGAAAACTAGACTTTTTGACGAGCTCCTACAAAAAAAAACCAGCTACCGGCCTTTCGTCACACGTTCACTCTGATATAATCATTGTTATTATTATGCAACAAGGCCATACATTCATGAAAACCTTACCTGTCTCTGGGGATAAAAGAGACAATATTATAAATAGTGAACCTGCATGCTTGCAGTTCACTTGATGTGATTTCGTGACCTTTGAATTAAAAGATTGCTATTCTTCAATAAACACAAAGTGACTTGTTTTCAAAATATTTAAAAGGATATTTATTTTTTAAAGTTTTGAATCCCACAGGATAATGTAAAGTAAGCATAAACAAAAACGTGAAATGACTTTCCCTGGAAAAAAACAGTCTTGGATTTTAGTTTGTTTGAGTGTATCATCTTCATCTTCGCAATATAAAGTTGTTGGTACTCTGTCAGTGAATGTGCCAAACAGATGTCTATACATCCTCATCTAAGAAATGACAAGGAAAGTAATGACACTTTGACTGAGTGAGAGGATTACAAGAAACATACATATATAAAGATTACTTGGAGTAGTAGTGTGTGGGCAACAATGTAGCGGGAGAGTTTACCATAGCTCTAGAGAGACACTGCATGTAATACAAAAACAAATCCAACCAGTCTGACTCTGATTATTTTCAATACAGCCAGGCAGGCATGTTATATATAGCACTCGAGAAGAGGAAGAGATATTCTGATGCTGCTTTCTTTTTTTTCTCTCTCTCTGTGACTGAGTGAGTGACTGATATATCAACGGGGAAAATCAAAGCCTCTTTCTTCAAATTAGCCTGGTGAAGATGACAAAAAGTGTTGTTGGACTTGTGTAATGGAGAGATAAGGGGGCTGTAAATCCCTCTCTATATTGTGCTCTTCCCATCCTCTCCTTTAGTCCCTCTCTCTCTCTCTCTCCGTTGATTCCTTTGTGGATGTTTATCCACTCATTTTTTCTTCGTTATTTTCCTCGCTGCCAAAAAAAAGAACTCGAAGATTTTCACTGATGATATGGATTTTTTTTATATTGGTGTGTAAGACAACGTTGATGGATAAAGCAAGCCGGAAGATGATTCCTTAAACTGTACTTATGTTTGTCCCTGTCTGTCTCTCTCTTTTTACATCGCATCATTGTTATCATCAAGGGTGTGGATATTTTTTTTACATAAAATACGGCAAGAGGAAATCTCAAGGGAAAAGAGTGTGTTATTTTCTTGTTAGATCCAACTATTCTTCAACATCCGTTTATGTACTTATTACTACACATTAGCAATTTAGCTGGTGAGATTTAAAAAACAAAAGCCAACGACAGAAGAAAAACGAGAAGAATGCGGGGAGAGAGTTAAGTAGGTAAAGAAATATAAAAGCGGATGCTTATATAATTCCACAGCCAGCATCATCATTATCATCATCATCACCACCAACATCGTCACCAACTACACCTTTCACTCTTGTCGTCTTTCATTCTACCACCATCACTGCTTTCCTCGCCGTTCAAACTTTTGTGTGTGTGTTAAAAAAAATACCTTTATCCATTGTTTAAAAGAGTGTAGTACTATGACATTACCATAAAGTTGGCGAAAGACGAATGAACCTACTCGCATCCACCAATGAAATATCCACCTTCTTTTTTTTAGTTCACCGTTTTTGTTTGACTCCAAATGAAAGTTTTTTCTCTCTAGCAAATACATAGTTTACTCAAACGAAAAACAGTTTATAGTTTATATAGGTATATATATATTATACAACTACATACATTAGATAAAAAATCAGTACGCTGAAGGTGTGAACTTTTTCTTCGTCTTTTGTTCAATTTATTTTTTGATGTGACTGCTGGATTGTCAGATGTGTACAAGGTGTATTTAAACATGAAAAAGAACAATATGTGAAGAATAAGTAATATGACGTGATGAGGAATAAAAGAATGCATGAAAAGATTAGACTATTATATCGCATACAGAGACAAGTTAGTATTTATTCACCACCGTTTTGCTTGTGTCTTTCCTGTGGGTGTGTGTCAAAATCCTGATGATGATGGTTTATTCTCTACAAGAAGAGTGTGTAGTAAATGTACAATGTGAATAATACGAGAAAGCTCTCCCGAGCGACTCATTTTATTCACGGAAAATACATTAGCCTCTCTCGCTCATTTCACCCGTTGTCGTTTTTTTTGTCTTAAGCTGTACAACTGTGTATGTAAGTGTGTGTGTGTATCTGTGCCTGTGTGTATATGTATATGTGTGACTCTCTCTCTCTCTCTCGGTTTCTCTTTTTTTTGTTCTTATGATTCTTTTTACTACTCAAGTCAAATCAACAGCCCATAAGCCGGTTCTCTTGTGATTTTCTCGTCAAGAAGAAAAAGAAGTGACTTTTGCCAGAAAAGAAATATCAAGAAAAAAATAAAACAGAGTGCAACTACAAGAGTTCAGCAGAAGCAGAGCGGTATACACACTTGACTACATGGATGTTTCTTATTTCATGGACTGGAGCTGAAATGTAAGCAAAAAAAGTGTACAAAAAATGTCGTATTTTTTTCCTTATACCTCTCTCTCCCTCTCTCTCTCTCTCTCCAGCTTTATCTATATAGAGATATTTTTTATGTCGCTTTCCCCCTTTTTTTCTTGTTGTATCATTCTTTAAATTACTCACTCAATACTTTACTACTACTACATCACCGACGGCTCAAAAGATGAAGTGTCAACTTGGAGTGACTCTACTCATTCATTCTTATGAAAAGGTTTAAGGATGAAGAAACAAACAGCGATGAAGATGTTATGTCGGATTTCATTTCGTGAATGCACATAGGTAGATATATTAAGGTATACATTCTATATAGTCACTTTTTTTCTACTTCATCATCATCATAACCTCTTGAATATAAAAAAAGTTTTTCATACAATNGAAGATGTTATGTCGGATTTCATTTCGTGAATGCACATAGGTAGATATATTAAGGTATACATTCTATATAGTCACTTTTTTTCTACTTCATCATCATCATAACCTCTTGAATATAAAAAAAAGTTTTTCATACAATCATTCTTTTTTTTCCTTTTTTAAATATTTAACTTCAGTAGTCTGATAAAAAAAAATCAGTCAACCGGTGACATGAAATTTGTCTTGTATGCTTTGAATGCTGCTGTGGCAAAGAAAAACAATAGAAATTATTCCAGTCATAAAGGGCAACTGACTTTGTTTAGTCACCTTGTTCCCAGTCCGCCGTCACCGTCATTTTGTATAACGTACTTCTTTTTTCTTCTTTTCAATGATTACCCTGCGAAGAAGTTTTTTTAATTAAGATCTTTTGCCTTTTGATCATTTTTTTTTTAGCTTTTTCGACCTTACTACCTTTTTTAGCTTTAGAAGCTTATTTTTCATTCTTACAGTGTTTGTCACGTGTTTTTCTAAAATGCTTCTTGGATATATATTTTTAGTAAAATATTGAAAATTATAAAAATAAATGCTATTTGTTATTATTATATAAAAGCATTATAAAAACTCCCATTTTTTCGGATAACAAGACAAGGAAATGGGATCATCATCGTCAAATAAATACTATGAAATTTCTATTTTCATTCTGCGACAACTGTTTTGTTGTGCTTTAATCCACTTAAAACATTCTCGTTCTATGAAATGACTCAATTTTGTGACAGTAAACAGACCATTTTTTTATTGCTCAGATACATTCGGCGTATAGCTTACAGAGACACAGTATTACAGAGTGTACCTTTTAACATTTTTTTAACAACAACAAAATAATGAGCATGAAAAAGCACGAGGGCACGGTTATATTACTCTTTTCTTGCATGTCTCTGGATGTTGTCATATGTAACAAGTTTATATACAATTTATGTCTCATATTATTTTTTCTCGTGGTGCATAAAATGGGGGAAAAGGAAATGGGAGACAAAAGTGTAAAATTTTGGTGTAATAATAATACTTTGTTTATTATTTTCCTGCTGCCTTGTGAATAAAAAACATTTATTTAATTTTTGTACACAATTTTGTGGCCGAATTTAATAAATGCAAAAAAAGCAGAAAATTTAAAACATGAAATGTCCTTTCTTGTATTTAGGCAACCAATTAAAAAAGGGCAAACAAACAATCAACTTTTCTCAGCAAAAAAAAAGAATAAACAAGTTGAGGCTAGCATTTTTACAAAAACTTGATCGGAAATGGTGGACCAATAAATAAAAAAGTTGTTTTTTGTTCTTGTGCAGGGCCGGACATATTAATGCTTGTTTATTTTCATCAGCCGATTTTATCGTATTGGTCAAGTAGTGACGGGTGCCGATATTAAAGTTTTATTTCTTGTTTGCTGTCGGTACAAAAAATGCTGCTGCTGCTGCTGGTGGTGGTGGGTAATCTTAATGTCAAGCAAGGATATTACTTTTATTGTTCTCCTTGTTTGCACTTTTGATGATACATCTTGCTCATTTCTTCAGCTTTGTTTCTCTCTCTCTCTCTCTCTCTCACCCTCTCTCTATTTACCCCTGTTGTTTAAGAACGGTGAGTTGAGTATACATAACTGCTCCTTCGACATAAGAAACTAGCAAAAAACGGGGTTTGTCTTTAGTGTCATCCTTTTGTGCAGCCTATTGTTTAACCAGACATAAATACTCACTTAACATCTTCGCATCGCCGATATGTCACAAATAATGAAAATGAACTAGAAGTTTTGATGCGTACAACTGGATATTATCATTGTTTTGTTCTCTCTCTCTCTCTCTCTCTCTCTCTCTCTTTATTTTCTCACTTTATATGTTATGCAGTGACCGAAGGACAGAGGGAGAAAATAAATGTATATTGTTTTCTTTAATGGCATCAAGACCAAACTCCACTGTCCATAGTTCCAAATCATATACATACATACATAACTACTATATATTATGCATACCATATAAAAAGTGCTTATGCATCTATATAAAATATGCGGAAGCAATATTAGTATTAGTATTATTATTATGTTGATACAAAGAAGTCAACAAATAACATAATATGCCCTTTTCCTTCATAATCAACTACTTTAATATTTGTAAGTAGGAGCAAAGTTGGCAATTTGAGGAGCTGTAAAGAGATAGGAAAATTGTATCAGTTTGCCCTTTTCCCTCTCTCTCATACTATTTATTGTTGAGTAAAGAGGAAAAGGGAAGCAGCAGAGCAGTAGCATCATTGAACATAAAATGGAAAGGGCAGTTTTTGAGAACCTTTTATCTAAATAAGACAAGCTTCTTTGATGCTCAAGACGATGGTCATATATGTACAATACTTACACACTTCTATCATCATCCATCCACACAGCCATGCATCATGCTAACATTGCATCCTTGAAAAAAAACTATATCAATGAATAGCATTCCCCTTTCTGCCATATATTTGCAGCCTAGTCATAAACTGCATAAATGGGCAATCGTCTTTTTTTCTCCAGTCTTGGCGATCTGGATATAAAAATATTGCTACAATTTTATTTCTCCATTTATCTTTTGGGAATATACATTATGAATATTGACAATAACAATACATTATTATATGTGTACATATAATGACATCATCAGCATTTTATTCAATACGTGTAAAAAAATTGGACAGGTATCAAATTAATTTTATTTGTAAAATTCCGTCCGTCTGCCCAAAAAAAATATATCTATTGAGAGCATCCCTAAATGTAACCATGTGCCAAACAAACTTGAAATATTTCTGGACAATCTTAATTAATTTTAAGCTTCAAAGTTTAGCAGAAATATATTGCCCTGTGTGAAAGATAAACTTTTGATAAATAAATAATAAAAATAGTGCAGTTATTATTATTATTATTATTATATTTGTGGTAGTAGGGTGGCTACGCAACAACACCGACCAAGAATGGCGGTAGTGGTGATGAAATGATGATGAAAAATAATATGAAATCTTTTCAATATGAAATGGGAAGATGACGATAATGATAGTATTTATATATATGTGTTTATATATGTGTATATGCGGTACAGCTATTACTTTTTCTCTATATGATGGTAAGCATCATAATATCTATTATGGACATTGAATTGGCAAAAGGAAGAATTATTACATTGTAGCGTGCACCCCAAAAAACAGAGGATTACCAGCACCACCACTTTTGAGTGTTTTTATACTTTTGTTGTATTTTACGGCATGCCACTTATTATATCTTATATTCATTCTCTCATATCTTTTGTAAAATGTTGATGGTGTGATAGTAGGAGTAGGAGTAGTAGTAACGCACAAAAAAAAGAAAGAAAAAGTAAAGATCAAGAGGAAGAATAAGAAGGGGTTACGTTGTTTCACAGTAGCCAACAGCCAGAAGCCACTCGAATTGTGTGTGTATCATTGTATGAGTATGATGGTGTGTATATAATAATATGCAACATTTAAAATGTTTTCGAGATATTACGTATCTCTCTTTCTTGATACGATTGAGCAGGAGCAGCAGCACAATAATATGTAGTATCAGGAGCAGAGCATCTTTTCACATCCTTTTCTAGAAGCACTTAAAGTAATTTATCTCTAAACAGCGAAAAAGCTGAATTGTGTGAGGAAAAGAGAGGAGCAAAAGGCGCAACAAAAACATTTTCGATGCCAACAACTGCAACAAAAAGCTTGTTTCTCTCTATCTATTTCTCTCTCTCTCTCTCTCTCTCTCTCTCCTTTGCTCTCTGGTCTAGTTATTCATTTCCGATGGCTAATATTTGAGTGGTATTCGTTAATTTCTTTTGAAAACAATTATATCTCAAATATATTACAACGAGGACGACGACGATGACGGTGGTGGTGGCGAGTGTAAAAAGGGAAAGTCATCGTAGTTAAGAAAATGTCTATATATGCATATTATTATACTTATATTCCTGTAGTTTACCGGTTTATGAATAGTAATATAATATAATAATAATAATAACAAAAGTTGTAAGAAGAAGAAGAAAGATGAGAAAGAGGGGAAGCACACGGGATGCGGCTGAAATATATAGCCACAAATTATTTGCCATGCATATAAAAAGGTTGAAAGAAGAACAAGAAGTATTGCATTATTTTGTCGCGGTGCTGCTGCTGCTATGCTGGATAGACATGGAACCATACAAAATACAGTCACCGCTACCAACACTATTATTATTATTATTATTGGTGTGTTTTGTCATCTTTCTTCGGCTTCTTGAGTATTTCGTTATGTCGCCGAAGAGTAGTAACAGACCTTCAGACTACACTTAAAGTACACATATTATATATAAAAACGCATAAGTATTTTATCTACAGCAGCAGCAGACCCACCGCCACCACCGCTGCTGCTGCTGGTATTTTTGGTATCCTTTCATTTTTTCTCTCTCTCTCCTCTCATATTTTCATTTCCAGAATTGTGGCGATGATAAATGCAATATCCGTTGTTACCTTCTTATAACGACGATGAGGATGATGATTTTTGCTTCTTTTCTGGTGATCTTCCTCTGTTCTTCCTTTTCCCCGTCTTGTCCCATAATAATAATAATATAATAGCAGTAATGATAGTAATGGTTTGTGTGGTGGTCCTCCTTTGGCCTTTTTTTTAAATGTATAGCTTAAACGGAAAAAGAGCAACTGGAGTAACTGGAGAAGCGGGTAAAAGTGTTTTGTACAGAAAGAGGATCACTTGATATTTTGGCTTCTGCTAAAAACTGCCACTGCTGCTGTCTTCCTGCTCGTTTTTGGTTTGGTATATACATTTTTTGCTTCTGTTGTCCTTGGTATTGGTCGTACAACAGAGTTCTTTAACTTTCTGGTCATTTTGCTTCTGCTGCTCTCCTTTCTTCCGCTTCTTTTATTCCCTTCCTTCAACCCTTTCTATAAAGTGTACATTTCTTGCCAAAAACCCAGAGGCAAACTATCCACTATACTTTTGTTGTATTTCGCTGATTCATTTTTCTTTTGGAAATCCAAAAAAGTTTTTTATTTTTGTAAACCAACTTCTCTGCTGCAAAATGTGAAATCCTGTTGGTTGCATTTTGAGAGGAAAAACCTTTCCTAAGTCGAGTTAAATATATATGCTACGTGTCCATATTATACATCTCTATATAAGTTAAGTACAACTATCATATATATATAATGTTATGTTATACATTTAAAAAAAATATATTCTTATTTTCTTTGTCCGGTTGGAAGGATAACTTGGCTGTTTCTTAAGCCACGATTCAATTTACATGCAAAACAAGTTAGGAGGTTTCTTTTTGAGTCAGATAAAGAACAAAAAAGTTAATTCCTTTATATTCCTTTCTATAATAAAAAGGGCTGTGTACATATGTAATATATATATGTATACAAGCACAATGTGGAATAGTGTAGCATATTGGTTTGCTAACATATTATATATACCATATATACCACCTAGGTATATATATTATGTTTAAATATATATATTTATATATGTATAGATATTTGAATGATAGTGTTTTACACAATGTTTAAGTAATTATACATGCCGAACTTCTTTGCTTATTGGAACGAATCAAAAAGAAAACGACTTTTGCTTCTCAAGAGAAATCCTCCTCTCTGTTCCCTTATTCCTCTCTCTCTCTCTCTCTCCCTCTGCTTCTGATTTACTTTTCGTCTTGTTTTTATTATTATTATTATTATTATTATTATTATTCCTTCTTTTTTTGTGTAAAATGCTTTTTGTGTGGAATGGTATATAGTAGTATTTTAATTAAACTTTTTTGACTTTTATTTTTGTAATAACTTTGGCAACGTAACAGAAACATTTGAATGTTATTGTTTTTTATTATGCAAAAACGTCAAAAAATGTGTGAAACATTAATTAAGTTTGATTGTTTTAAGGATGGAATGCATATATTTTTTTTTCGAGAAAAGGGATTTGCATATATTTTAATTTTTTTTGTACATTAGCAAGTGTAAAAAAGCCACAAAAACATTAATTAAGATATAAAGAATATTGTGCATTAAGTATGTATACTATACACAATGCATTCAAAACATCATACTTTGAGAAATCATGAAATCATAATTCAGTGTTCACAAAAATAATTATATTTTTTTCGAGGCGGGATTTGCATATATTTAAATTAATTTTTTTTGTACATTAGCAAGTGTAAAAAAGCCACATAAACATTAATTAAGATATAAAGAATATTGTGCAATAAGTATGTATACTATACACAATGCATTCAAAACATCATACTTGAGAAATCATGAAATCATAATTCAGTGTTCACAAAAATAATTTATTTTTACGTTCATCAAATCCAGCAGCACGGCAACAAATAACTCTCCTGTTGACAATACGATCGTTCAATTAATTTTACTGTCTCGTGACGAGACTCTCGTCGTTTAAACCCGAAAAATAAAGAATGTTTCAAAAGTGTGGTGTAGTGGTCGTTTGATCATCATGGTCATTTGCCGTATATATAAATAGTGCGTTGTATATACAACTAACATAGGTAATTAAGCATGTCATAATCAAATACCAAAAATTTAATTACCATTGTCCCGAGTCAAATTTGTGTCGTTTGATCATCATGGTCATTTGCCGTATATATAAATAGTGCGTTGTATATACAACTAACATAGGTAATTAAGCATGTCATAATCAAATACCAAAAATTTAATTACCATTGTCCCAAGTCAGATTTGAATTGCTTCGTCAAAATAAAAGCGTTTGGATTTTTGTTAATTGTCGCCACTTGACTCAACGACGACGCATTTACTATGTATTATATAAAAGGGGAAATACATGTTAGCAATAAGCTATTAAGAAAGGGTGTAGTAAAATATATATACTTATGTATTTACTATGTTGTTTTGGATGATATGATAATCATAAACGCAATAAGAACTTTTTATGCACTTCCTTTTGTTTTTTGTTTAAATAACGTCTCACGGGGCCATTTTTAGTCATCTACTTTATTGTGCTTATCACACTCGGAATAAATTTCTTGTTCTCAAACGTTCTGGAATAAACATTTGTGAATAAAAGTAGACTAGCGTCGGGGGCTATGGCATGAAGAAAATGTCTTGTGTTGGAACAAAAACACACTACATTATTAAGTATCTTTTTTTGGTGGTTGGTGGATATTCTGGAAAGAAGACAACTTGATAGTTGAAGGGAACGAAATGAAAATAATTGTGGAACGAGGAAAGCATACAAAAATAAAAAATATCACACACACGCACACAACCTCTCCAACAACCAACACACCACCACATTTTTTTTTTGAATGAATGAATTTTCTTTTACGGTGTATTTCCTAACGTTTGTGTTTTCGTAGGCAAAAGGCAAGTATGAAATCAAAAATGTATGCAAAAAATTCAGAGCACATCCCTTGCTCATTGTCTTTTCTTTTTTGTTACAAAAAGGCAGTATCCTCATCAGAAGAAGAAGGAAAAAATAACTTTTTTTTCTTCTTACTTCTTTCCTCTGTCCTTGTACACCGCCAAACGACCTGTTTTACAGTCGACTTTTTCCTTTATTTTGAAGAAGAAAAAAACTTTATCCGCCTTTGAAATTGTCAACTGGGTTTTTATTCCTGCAAATCTTCCAGACGTCAAACATTTTGTGGTCATGGTGTGTACTTTCCAATTAAATACACTCATTTCATTATGGATGAACTGATGTTATTAAATATTACCATCATTCCGTACATTTACATACACAAGCATGTATACAATATATGAGGCGTGTGTTTCCTATGGCTCTTCATAGTCTGCAGTGAAACAGAAAAACAAATTACTCTCCATCAAAGACGTACACGTCAAATGTACCTCTTTTATGTATAGCTATGTGTATACCCACTCCTCAAGGTTTGTCTATTTGTCTTGGTTACCTGGGTCAAAATTATATATTTTTCCCTGCTTTAGTGCATGTAAATTATAAAAAGGAATTATGTGGGGAAATATGCAACATACATCTCTATACTATATGACAAATACCCACAAATATGCATACAGTCTTTACGATGTTTGCCAGCATATAAAATTCTTGTGGTGTAGAACTGATAATGACAATATATTGCGCATTCCGTACATCATACCATACACCACCACCACTTCTCCTCCTCCTCCTCCTTTACTATTAAACATAAACCAGGAAAAATATACTTTGCAGCTATGAATACAAAGAAGAATTTGTTTTCATTACTCCTTCACTTACACGTAAGGTATATTATGTACATGGGTATATATGTATATGAATAAGGCTCAGAGGAAAAGAACACACAAGGTTTTTAACGTCAAGTGTACGCGTAAGTAGTTGTGAGTGTGTCTGATTTTAATGGGACTTGACAAGGACGAGGGCTATAAAATTAATTGTGGTCTAGATACGAAAAAAAGTATACGGGACATGAAGACGACGACGACGGCAAAGAAAAAGGAGAGAGAGGAAGCGAAGATGATGATGCCACACACATAATAATACTTATAAACATACACGTATTCATGACTTTGTTCAGACCGAGCTGAGAAGAAGAGGAGTGAAGGGGTTGAGTGAAATAGTAGTAGTGCTTATATATTTATATGCTATACATGCTTATATACTTCATACATATATTATGTCTTGTAGAAAAAAAGGAACGGTGTTTGTAGTCGTTGTGTGGTGGTGTTGTAGAATTAGAGGGGCTGTTAGCTTTTTATTTTTCTTTACACACATATTCTTCTTCTTTTTTGGGCAAGACCAGAGAAAAAGCATTTACACGTAAACTTTTTCCAGTGACGATGACGACAAGAGAGAGAGAAAGAAGAAGAAGTAGAGAGAGGAGTTAGCCAGCAGAAAAAATAGGATGGAGCACACATCCTTGTTGTACACCGCACCACTTAACTGGTTATAATAATAACAAGGAAAAGAGGAAAATGGAAAAGCGATAGAGAGAAAGGCTCATAATATTATTATGGAAGAGGCGTTAAGTTACACAACATGAAAGAACTAAAAGAAGAAGAAGAAGAACATGCATGTACTTTTTTATGTTATCAAGATTCATAAGAAGTAAAAAAAAATATAACACGGAGAATAGAAATACGAGGAGCAGGTTCCTTTCTCTCCTTCTTTTTAAGCACATTATGTATATAAATATATGCATTAGTATGTACACATAGAGTTGTAGAGGAGTTTGCGGAGGAGGAAGAATAAGAAAAATAAAAGTCGTACTAGGGCAAATACAAGGAGCAAAAGAGAAAGAAAGTTGTAGTAAGCAAGCAAAGGAATGAGAAAAGAGTAAGAAAATAACAAGAAGAAAAGGAAGGAGGAAAAGTCATAAAAGTTTTTTTTTCGGGATGTGCCCGAATCGTTTCCCGTGTCAGCCTTTGCAAACCTTTCTCGGACGACAGGTTTATGAAGATCATATGTTACTACCGTTTACTTTCGCCACAGATCTCTCTCTCTCTGTTTCCAGGTCTGCATGCCTTTTTTTGCCCATTGTTATGTTATTGCTCCTTGCCAAGTTTTATCGGAACCATCCGAAGCAATCATCCGTTTTGCAGGAACAGAGTGTGACACAAGAAGCAAAAAGAGTCAGTCAAACGAGGAAGTCGAAACAATATTATATATCTACATATCTGTTATTGTTATATGTGAATGATTTACTTGATATATGATTGGGGGTGTATATAAATGTTCTATCTGTACACATTTTTTTTTAGAAAAAAACGGTACGTGGGAGGTGGTGAATAAAAAGAAAACAAGCACAAATTTTTATATTTCCAAGTAATTCCACTGAAAACATCCAAAAAGTTATCGCAGACAATAATTTTGATTGGAAAATATACAATTTGGCGATTTCGGCAAACATTTCCCAATATTCATATGTTGATGTTTCGCAAATTTGTGTATTATGAGTAATAATAAAGTATTAATAGTAAAGTATCGCAATGCTAAAGTATTAAAGTATTAAAGATGCATATAAATAATAATAAGGGATGTCTACCGTTGATGTTTAAAGGGTGACATAAATGGTTGATCGTGCTCGTAAGTAGACCCTGGGGAATGTTGTTATCCTTGGAGTGACATGTGTATATAATGAAGAGGATGATGATGATGATGATCTATTTAACTAAACCAGTCACAAATATAAAAACGTATCAATAATAACAATAATAAAAATAATGTTGGTTGTTGGCATTGAGCACGGTTGATTTAACGATATTAACAGTTTTGGACGGCGTATATACATATTTGAGTGTGTTGTGCAAAGCAAAGTAAAAGATATGTGTGTGTGTATGTGACTTGAGAGCAGAGAAAATGCTTTTCTCAAACAAGAGGAATATATATGTGTGTGTGTTCTGTCCGCCACCAGCAATGTTGCTTGCCATTGTAACTAGTAAATCCTTTGGTCCAGTATAAATAGCTTTAGTAGTATTTTGTGTAAAGGTCGGTCATATCTCTGCACTGGACTCTGTACCATATCATCATCATCATCATCAACAACATCCTCCTCCTCGTCTCTTCCTCCACTTGTGCGTTTCTTTTGGCGTTTTTGCTAAGTAAAACATATCACACTCGCCATAATGTCACATAATATACCATAATACAAGATATAGCCTTTGGATAAAAGGGGAAAAAGAATGACCAAAGCCAAAAGCTTTAAGGAAGAAAAGCAAGCAGAGAGAGAGAGAGTGGTATCCTCTGTCTGTCTTTCTTTCTCTCTCTCCTCTCGCCTGGGCACAATAAATAGCCCAATATGTAATGGGATCGGAAGCCAAACTTGCAATCATAAACAATTTCCTTCCATTCATACCAAGCAAAGAAGAGAGAGAGAGAGAGCCCAAAAGAGAGACATTTAGGATGTTACGGAGATAATATGATTATTGCTATTTGTTCGTCCGTTGTGCTGGCCAAAAAGGAAAACCTGGAAAGAGGATCCACCATAATATCCACAATCACCACCGCTACTACTACAAATACGACGACGACGTCGAACAACGACTACTACTTATATTTTTCCCTTTTATGGAATTTCACATAAATAGATGAAACTTTATACCACAATTTTACTTCCTTGTACATTTAATATATTTACTGCCTTTCTACCTATCTATTCTCCAAATATTCTAACAAAAAATAGTTTATGTACGTGTTTTCATAAGCATTATACACTGTCGTTATTGTATATACATTACCTATACATACTTGTACATTTATATGTAATGCGACTACTATAGTGCTTAAAATAAAAAAATATTTCGAAAGTCCCCAGAAAAAAAAGAGTATCATCATCATATTACCTTTCCAGATGAAACATTTGGAGGTGGTACAGTGGTACACACAATTCATCCCCCCCAACAAAAAAAAGTTGTGATGTAAAGTGTTTTTGTCTTCAGCGTCCTTCCCTTCTACATACACAAGAGTAAAAATACTTTTGCTTGGCTTCGAAACAACAAACAAGCTTTTATACTGCACTACTCTACCAAGAAGGGAATCTTGGGGAAAAGAAGCTATCGTTTCTCTCTCTCTCTCTCTCCCTCTCTCTCTCTTTGCTTTTCAAGAATGTTAGCATTATAGCAATTATTAAATTGTAAAGCGGCGACAATACTTGTTCAGTGGACAATAAAAACCGAAAAGAATGTAAATATTCTTTTTTTTTCAAGGTACCAACTATGTCTAGATATTTAACTGGGCGAAAAATGCATCATTCATTTATACATATTTGTTTCCTCTTCCATCTCTCGCATGAAAGAAAATGGAGTCAAAAACGTAAATATATTTATGAATATAATTCCAAGAGATTCAGTGAAATATTGTGTAAATACTGCAGTGTGTCTTTTGATGTACTGCTGATCATTGTGGTCGTGATATTTTGGTGATAAGAAGAAAGTGGCGTCAGCGAAAGAGTAAACATTTTTATTTCTTTTCCCCATACATAAACACATCTCATTATTACAGTTTACATGGAAATCTGTTGGCGTAATGACTTATTGTTAGTCATATCTATCTTTTTTTCTTTTGGCAAAAGAAGCATCATCATCATCATCCATATTTAGTTTAGAAGGACCATTAAAAAATACTCATGGTCAGCAAGAAGACAAATAAGCGAAATAAGCAGAATATAGAAAAGCGGCGGAAGCAAAACTATTACACATTTTATTACCTCAGTCAAAGTCATACTTGATATTTTTAGACATATTTTAATATTTCAAGAGATATTTTTTATTCTCCTTTAAGATACACAATCTGTCTGTTTTTATACATAATTTGCTTGCAATCATTTTGGTGACAAATATTCTTCTTCAAGACGTTCCCATGTCATGATATGAGACAATTAAAAAAGAAGTATTTTCATGCAATATGCAGGTCAAAAAAGCAACATACTCACAAGAAGTACAAAGCTAATATCTTTCCAATAGGTATATAAATTACGTAACGCCTTTCATATTTATTAGTTAGTCTGTAATTATTAGCACCACACATTTTTTTAAATGAATTTTCATTATTATTTCACTCATGTAAAACACAAAATTATTACATGCCTATATCTGAGCTCACGCATGCTAGATGAGAGAATAAAATCATAAAATTGCAATTTAACCTGACAATGTAACTTTTTGCTGTAATAAATAATATGCACTCAAATCGGATGAACCACATACAAAAAAAATCAAAGCCGGTGAGGAGTAAGGATTGACAAACAAAACTGATGCTGTGTATAGCTTGGCCAGCAGTAAAAAAAATGTTTATGACTGTATGTGTCATATTGTGATGAATCTCTTTGTTGACAAAAACGATGACTACTAAAATATTTTTCGAAATATTGTTATGTTGATTTATTAGTTGTGAACATGACGGTTCTAGTGATGATGATGATGGTGATAATGATAAATTTTTGGACACATTGATGCTAGCGGTACTAGTTGATGTTGTTGGTTGTGTGTCATAATGTGATCATGTGATGATGATGTGATGACAAATATATTTTACTGCATTTTTTTACATGCTACAAAAAATTAAAACTGATGCTGTGTATAGCTTGGCCAGCAGTAAAAAAAATGTTTATGACTGTATGTGTCATATTGTGATGAATCTCTTTGTTGACAAAAACGATGACTACTAAAATATTTTTTGAAATATTGTTATGTTGATTTATTAGTTGTGAACATGACGGTGCTAGTGATGATGATGATGGTGATAATGATTGGACACATTGATGCTAGCGGTACTAGTTGGTGTTGTTGGTTGTGTGTGTGTCATGATGTGATCATGTGATGATGATGTGATGACAAATATATTTTACTGCATTTTTTTACATGCTACAAAAAATAATAGTTATGCTGTGTATTTTTTTAAATAAAAACCTGTCAACTCTTTCTAATAGATACATGTAAACATTATATATAATACTAAATGTTTAGTGCTATTTTTAATATACCTAGTTTCATGATAATAAAGCGGCGCTAAAAAATGAAAAAAATGTTCATACATTGTTGTTATTAGCAATCATATAACAATATTTAATTATTATTTTTGCTATGTTTAGCAGGAATTATTGCTTTTGTTGGTTATTTGCTTGTTGAGTTAATGCTCAAAATATGTACATGACAAGCTATTAAGTACATAAAAAAATAGTAAGCATATTTTTCATGACAACATTTTTTTTCTCCTGGTCTCTCACATCATCATCATCATATCGAGTTTATTTGCTTAACAATGAAAAAATAATGTTTAGGTTGACATTGTTAATTTTTACTGTCTCTCTCCGTAGTTTGTATTATGTATCATCACACACACACAAGTAAAGTATCGTGATTTATTATATGACAATCCCACATGGCCTCCACTTTTCTGCTTACACCTTCCTTGCTTTGTTTGTGCATAGTTACGATTTGACGGTCCTTCCTTCTGCAAATAGTCGTCATCATCATAGTCATTTCATTAACAAATCAACATCAACATACAAACATCAAAGATAACTATGGTGACGCACTATAATATTATGTTTGTTGGTGGATCTTCGTCACTACTTGACTATTATTATCATTATCATCATCACATCACTCACAACTTCATAAAAGAAAAAAAAATTGTTATTTGTATTTTTGGCAAAAGAATTTTGTGCGGTAATAATGACTTACATGAGAAACTACATAACTCATCATACCACACACAAAACTGTTTATTTAATAAACATTTTTCCTTACTTTAAAATCATGATTGTAGAAATTCCATGACTTGTTGTGTAGCTGCTGATGATGATTATAATGATGATGATAAATATTTTGTGTAGCTGGCCGGGCGTTTGAAGTTTATACAAAATACAAACACATTACCGACATGATGATCATCATCATCACTATAATTTTGAAGCTAGTTGAAATAATTATAGAGTATACACTGCACAAAGTGAGAATCTAAGGAAATCATAGGGAAAGCCAAAAAAAAGATAGGACCCATTTACAATGCTAGTCTAGTGGAAAAACAAGAAGGGTGATGTGATATAATAATAATGTGGATGGTGATGATGATGATGCTTTGACTGACGATTGTGGTGGCGTCGTTGGCGATGAACATGATGATGATGATACTTGCTTGCTTGCTTACTAATATTAGCGTCAATAGACATTAATGAGAATGGAACATCAGGATGGTGATTATGAGAGAGCAACTTTGCCATTTGAGTAAACTTACAAATAACATAATTTGCTCATCCATAAATTGATACATAAAAATAATAATAAAAACCATAACATCATCACCACCACCGCACACACACTCTCACATCATTCATTCCTTTGGTGAAGGTAGGTGGGGGAGGTGGTTATTTGAGTACATATTATTTCAATTCATGTGGAGAGCCAAAATACATACAACAAGCCTGGTGGGGTGAGTACCCAACATACAACTCATCATCATCAACATCATCATTGTAACTTGTACAATGTTTTTAAGGTTTATAAATAAAATAGTTTAAGTGTGCATCTTTTGAAGTGCATTTTTTTATGAAAAAAGGTTAATATTTGTCATCATCATCTTGCTAATCATCTTGGTTTACAATGAGCATTAAACTGGAAAATATGTGTGTGCGTCTATCTTTTTCTACCAAAAGCACTACCTTTACAAAAAAAAAGAGTTTTCCTCGTGTACTCATAACTTGTGCGTCTATCATATTTATATTTTCCATGTCATTTACCCTATTGGATTCCACTTTATGGATGTAGGGCTTTGTACACGCAGCAGATATGCTTGTAAAATATTTGTATTTCTGTTTATGCTTTTTAGTGAGACAAGCAAAGCGAAACGATCCAAATATTCTAGTTGAGTAAATACAAATAGAGAGCGGGCGAGACAGATTTTTATGTGATGTACACACAATTTTGCATGTTTTTCCTGGGAAAAATATAACGTGGCACACAAACAGCAAGCATAGAAGTAGTAGTATTATGTCGTCGTTGTGGCTAGTTTAACAAACGCTTCGATTTTTTTCGCATCAGTCAGCAATGTGTAAACAGCATAAAATTGTTGAAACAGTTTGTGTGCGCAAAATTTTGTTTTAAAAAATTTGGTGGAAAGAATGTAGTAAATGTAACGCGCTATATTATAGAATGTTGCATGAGTGGCTTGCGGTGCACTCAAAAAAAATCATCAACATCACATCATAATAATAAACATAATACAAATCCATTTCAATAAATATTAGCTATTGTACCGAAACGAAACAATTTTTTTTGTACTCATTACAACTTCCCGTTTGAGTCACAAACACATTTTTCTTTGCAGTTTTTCTATATTGAATTCAGTGCTCTATATAAACTAGTAACAAGCTTTAGAATATTGGACAGCAAAGCAAATAAATAAAAATTGGGGGTGGATCTCAAACGAAAAAAAAATATATGTTTACCACCATGTTTTACTTGCATCATCATCATTCTCATATTTTCACTGTTGGATCAGCCGGATAAGCTCACATTGAAGGATTTGTCATGATTACAGCACAAAACAGCACCAGCTTGTATTTATTTTTACTCTACTCTAAAAAAAGCCATCAAATGCTTGAATTTAAAATGCAGGGTTTTAATGTATTTGTCAACACTATTCAAACACAAAAAGTTTTTTTTGTTTAAACGGACAGGGTGCTTGTTGTATCATCATCAACCTCTTATCGTGCTCATCACAATCACGTAAGCTACGATGATGATGGTGATGAGAATGAATGCATGCCCCATTCTTCTTCCACTTCCTGCTGACTTTTGTCATTTGTCATCATCACCATCATACTCTACACACACACTTTAAATGGAGTAAAATTTGTGAATGTTGAGCTTTAAAACGTTTCTTCTCTTTTAACACTGAAACTTCTTGTGTCATATAGTGCACAGTGTAAAAATATAATGAAAAAACATGTCTTCTGTCACAGCTTAGTTTTTTTGTCGTGAATAACATTCCAATAACGTGACACCGCATGCACCTATGTTACTCTATATTTGTTTCTGTAATTAACGTATAATATTTAATGACTTCACCGTAGAGAAATAAAGTAGAAGAAATATTGTCTTTTGCATATCCTTTGATTCATTTTCATACGTATTTCTCAAATAAATCGACTGTTTTACGATAAAAACAATAACAAAATGAATGCATAAAACAAATCAAAACACCCAATGTTAAATACTACAAGACAATTTTATCCGAGAATGCATTGTATTATATACACTTTATGTTTTGTGTAGATACAGCTACAAATTAGCGACAAAATGAGATGTTGATATGATTCCTCGAGCTGACAATTGCATTACAATAAATATACACGCACACCATACATTCATATACAAATATAAATATATATCCAAGCATAAATCGTATTATACATCTTATATGTCTGCGTACTTTTGTGTAGGTATAGTGACTGCCAAACTGGCAGACGGTAGCTGATTTATGACAAAAAATTTCGTCGCATTACCGGAACACAGGAAATGAGAAGAATGCACAGAAAAGTCTTTTGCTGTGGCCATAATAGTGGCAGAGTCAGTGGTTGAGTAAAGTTGTATTTTTTGTGGTAGACGATTCTACTACTACTAATGATGATGATGATGATGATGAGAATGATGGTAGGTAGGTATGCGTGTTTGTGTGTAGATGTGCCAGGAAAACATTTTTTTTTCAGCTGCCTGGATTCTCCTGTGGGTCTTAAAGGAGTTGCCCTCGAAATCTCATAGAATTCCCCTCTCACACCTCGCGCGCGATGATTGTTATTAAAAAAAGGAAAATAGGATGAAGCGGAAGAAACCATAACTTGCTTTCTGGTTTCATTCACGATTGAAAAAACGCGGTGATGATGATGATGAGGATGATCTAGAGTCAGTGGTGGTGGTGGTGGCGGCACATCTTTACATTTCGTTTTTTTTTTGCTTTCCATTGTACTAATGCACCGATTCCAAGAAAGACGGCCGTGTTTTTCTAATTTGTATCACATGCACATATCAAACTAGCAAAATATCATGTTGGAATACGACAAAAGGAGCATCCCTTTTTTCAGCAAGACAAAATAAAAGGGAGAGAGATATAGAAAAAGACACTTTCTTGGTGCGGGAAAAGACACAAAAAAGAGAGAGGAAAGAGGGAAAGTTGTGAGTAGGGAAACACTGAAGAGTTGGATGTGTAGTGAATTGGTAAAGAAAATTTGAGAAAAACAAATTGTTCATTCGGTTCACTTGAAAATGAATGTGTGTGTATTATTGGATATATGCATGAATTGCATTAGATATTCTCCCAATGTCCTCTTTAATAATATTCCTATGGAAATTGAATTGAATAATATTTTGGATTTTTGGTGTCAGTTGCTCCCTGCTAAACCAAATGCTGAGAAAAGGGATAAAGAAAAGGAGAGAAAGTGTGATATTCTCAATGGAAAACATGGAATGAGGAAATGTCGCTATTACAAATATACATACATTTATAAATGGGTACATTCATACATACATTCATTCATACATGCATGTAGGCATGCATTGCATGTGGAACAAGGACGACAGGTGAACTTCATTACATGCTCTTATCTTTGATAATAGTCATCATTATTATTGAAATCGTTCACGAATCCTGTGTGTGCGCAACTGTTTCAGCTTCTTGAAACTCCCTTGCTACATTAATTACACTATATGTTCATACTGATATTTCAAATCGCTCGTGGAATAGTAATAATAATAATCCTGTTTAATGCACCATTTTCTTGTGTAGCAAAATACAAGCATGTCTGAAGATGTGCACTTGAGCAACAACATAGTTTAAAAAAAATAGACGGTATAGATTTAAGAATGTTTACGATCACGCGAACAAACTTTTTTTTATTATCTTTCTTCTACGTAGACAAACATCTGATACAGTCACAGTTACGTATACACCTGTATGTATATATTATAAAGGTATATGCATATCTTTATAATATGCATGCCTATATTGCATAATGCAAGGTGTGTGAGTGGGAGAAACTGCTAAGGATTTACTATTTTCTTTCATCATCCATGAAACGTGAAT
>JAITYZ010000361.1:0-12341 GCA_027744595.1 Paronellides praefectus | reverse complement strand
ACAAAGGTAGTATAAAAGTTTAATTAAATAACAGTCTTAACAAAGAAGACTTTTTTTGCCCCAGCGCATTTTATGTCATTGTATTTTTTCAATCAAGGTAATGTGTACCACTCCTGTTGTTGTAAATTCCCAACCCGAATGCAAACCGGAAGAAAACATTCAATGTGAACCTGATGAGCTTACTGAGGTTCCTCTTGCTGATTGAGAGCCAAACGTGAATAATTAAATAGATATTTACTCTTTATTATTACCCTATCCTACGTTAAAAGTGTCATTTTAATACAAAAATTATATTTTTACGCGAAAAAAACAAAAATATGAATGTTCTAAAATAAAATCTACTACTACGGTGGTTTTGTTTTGTTTTGTTTGCATTTTATTCTGCATTTGTTTTATTCATATAATTTATTGCGTCCTACAAATAACATTAAGCAAAATTAAAAAATCACAACAATTTTTTTTATCTTATACAAACAGCACTATTCAACATGATCATTATTATCATCATATACAATAAAATATTATAATATCCAGCAGCACAGATCCATAAAGGAGTATATAAAGCACAAAGGTGTATGTCTGTAAATTCATTATTAGTTTTTGCTGTAATTAATATATTATTTTTCCTCTCGAAAATACATTTAAATATAAATAAAAATATATATTGAAAAATTGAGAAATACAAAATACGACATACAAAATAAGTTGAGTAACGTAGTATTGCATATGATCAAAAGCACGCATTTTGGTAAATTATGATTAGATATTAATTATTATGCTAACTATTAATATGCTTGGGTATATAATAATACGAGTGTAATGGGGGGAATTAAGGTTCTGGCGGGAGTCCCCACAACACAGCAGTTTTATCCGCCGACGTGGACAGGAAGGTAAATTCAGAAGGATGCCATCTCCCACTAATCACCTTGTCTTGATGTGTCGCCACCACCACAGAAGGAAGTGGCATAGACTCCAGAAAGGAGATAATATGCAGCAGGGGAAAAGCGAACAGAGCGCACGTCTGCAGTGTGCGTCTTCATAGACTGAACTTGCCGCTGGCCACGAATATCGTAAAGAACAATACCGACGTGGACAGGAAGGTAAATTCAGAATGGCTCGGTTATTGGCATCCCCTCCAGATCCGGTGGAATTTCGTTTTTCCATGTTGTTTCTTGCATTGGCAGCAGCGTTTGGCCCTGTAAGGTTATTCGGACTGTCTGATGATGCTCTTGGTGTAGCACTAAAGTCTTGGGATGCTCTATTACTTATAGCGCCACCTGAATACTGAGATGGTCCTGTTGGCGGTGGAGGTGGTGGTGCTCCATTGGAGAAGGCTTTGGATTGAGAATTCTGAAACTGTGCACCATAGTTAGTAGTTGCATTGTTAGTAGGGCTGGCCAGCTGCTACACCCCCGTAATTATTATTTTGTTGTTGGGATTTTTGACCCAGCTTTGGTGATGAGACAGAGTCTGTCATCATGTCAAACAATCTGTCGACCGATGTTGTCATTGTTTTCAAGTCGGGTTGCGGTTCCGTTGAACTCAAATGAAAGCTTGTGCTGGCCATGCTCCTATGTATTTAACGAAAAATGAATAGCGCGTTAATTGCTTTTGTTGAGCAACAAGGTACACTGTATTCGCAGCAGAGGAAAAATGTTTATGCAAACCTTGAAAGCAAATCTGAGGCAGAGTCCATGATGCTCACATTCATCAATGTCTTTTGAGGTGGACAGCTGAACGTCTGCCCTGGAATGCTTCTTAGCCATGACAAAAGGCTCAGGTCGGATTCTGACAATTGGTTGTCATTCAACAGATTTGAGAATCGGAGGGTACAATCCAGTGGTTGAGTTAGGGAGCTACCTCCGCTGGATCGATTTCCATTTCCATTTCCACCAATCATTTTATCATTTGTCATTGCTTTAGACTGACAAAAGTCGACACATGTTTCATACAACAGCCCCTACAAAAACATTTTTCTTTTATGTATTTTTCCATTTTTTGTTTGTATTTTTTCATAATAATTATATTTCATGGGTTTCATCATCTCACTTTTATTAACAGCTGTACTAATCGATCGTTTGTTGCAGTTTGAGTACTCTTTGGTGGGGCCGATGGAGGTGGGATGAACTTTTGAACCAGTGGTCGCAGATGATGGAAGCACGCAATTCGAGCGGTGCTTGATTTCCAATCTTTATATTCGGGATGCTCTGCCAACCGCGAAGGCGATGTAAGCAAAAGACAAAGAGAAGAATATTCTTCCTTTGATTCGACTACCGTCTCCAAATCGTTCAAAATCTAAAAGTTTATAAATACAAAAAATAACATGAAATGTGCATTTTTGATATCTCAAACGTAAACCGAAACATAAAAAGTACCCTACACACATAATAAAAAACAAAATACATTACTTTCTAACTAAACGTATTTAAAATGTTGAATGTAAAAGTAAATGAAAGAGATCATTTTGTAAAGATTTGAAATAAATTGGTCTCAATATCCACTCAGATGATTCAATCATTCTCGATTTTATTGCGTGATTGCCTCATCTCACGTAGAGCTGCTCGGTGGGTACTTAATATCACTTTTTTATGTTATTATTGTACATTGTACGAAATGTGAGCACGCTTAATAAAACAATATCTCGCTGATAGAATTAACTGATTGCAAAATTTTAACAAAACATGCAAATGTAACATGTAAAAATGCGTATTTGCAAAAAACAAACTTGAAAAAAAAACCTTTCAAACTTTCCTTTCCCTCTGACCTTATTTGGAGGATTTTTTTTGTTGTTGAAAATATCAATCACATTTAAAAATCTATTACATACCTTAACAAGATCCTCAACAACACCCGACTTGCCATCTTCCGTTGTAAAGGTTCCACCTGCTGTCATTTGGGCACCAGGTCCAGCATACGAAGCTAAAATGTCGAGAAATCTATGCTTCAAAATGGTCGCCCTCACTTTCTTTCCAGGAAACGTGCGAAAAGCNCCCATCCACAATTAACGACCTTAAAAATATCAGATCCGGAGAGGCAATCACCTCATTCACAATACTCGTCTCGCGCTCCAATTCAACCTGAGACGAGGTCAATCCTCGACTGGATAAAAATTCTAGTAGCAAGTGGATCACATCAGATTCCGAAAGAAATAGCCTCTCAGTGTCTTCTACACTACTATTCCCAGCGCTTCCCCCTCCACTACTACTACCTCCCCCGCTACCACCGCTCCCATGTAAAGTTGCCACAATCCCAGCGCTGGAATTTGTCATTTGGTGGTGAAGAGGGGGACCATGATGTCCATATTGGCTACCGCCAGAGGACGACGAGGATTGAGGAAGCATTCCTGCCATCATTTTCTCGCGTTCAACTGTGGTCAAATCCCAATTTTCAATGTCCTCGTAAAAGTTACTACTATTATGACTGTTAAGATTAGCACTATTGTTATTGTTAAAGTCGATAAATTCCTTTCGCGGCTGCAGATCCTTATTATGATGCTTCGGATACTGAAGGAAAAAAGTCTGCTTGTCCTTGTCACTAGATGAATCCGTGTCAACGGTAGCGGTCAAATCTCCGCAACTTGGCTGCGACTTGACTTGTTGTTGCTTTCGTTGATGATGATTGTTGCGCGGGGGCTGACAAAGGTCTTTGCCTTGGATCACTTTGCGAATTCTCTTCACTTGACATTTCAATCCATCCAGTTTCATTCGGAATACTTTAATATATAAAGGTTTAGATGATGATGAATGGGGAGATTGTGTATTGGCAGAGGAAGAGGATTCGCTCTACTGATGCAATGGTGTTGAAATATGGAACAAGAGAGTCGATCTGACGATTTTAATGTTGATAACAATGACTAATGAGGGTTGATATGATGGTTGATGACAGCGTTATGATGACGATTATGATGGTAATGATGACCACCAGAATAAACAACAATTCAGATGCAAATTATCTCAACTTTTTGATCAGAACAACAATGAAAAAGTCATATTGCACTTGGTATACTACTAGGACGTGGTAGAAGGTTCATAATAATAACATTATTATCATTTCTCTTCACTTCTTGACGGACTACAATAATGGACAGCACCAAAATCATGTCGTTGTTCACGTTCACCCAGTCTATTCAATTGTCAAAAATGTATGCTTTTTCTATTACGCCCAATTTGCTTCTTCGCAGAAGAGTTTTATAAAGTTGTGACAGATGCGTAGCGTTATTTATGTAAATTTATATCTCTAGCTAGGTTGTAGGTTCGTTTGAGTTAATGTAAAAAAAACTGTGCACTATTACTAGCGAGAAGATGAGTGACTCGAAAGAAATGCGCGTGGGTGTTTATAAGAAGAAAAAAAATCAAAGTAATATGATTTTTTTTACTTCAAAGCCGGATATGGATGAAGATGATGACAGTGATGATACCTTAAAAGGACTCCCTCAACTTGATTTTCATTTCACCTAGTTTCCTACAGTTGTTGCTTTGAGCTTGCACACTCACTTCACTCTGGAAAGCGAAAGGTTGCATGTATGTCTTGTTTGTCTTCTTTGCAACACAAAAAAAAATGTTGGTCACGCACACAAACACTTTTTTGACTTGTTGTTTTCGTATGTAAACTAGGAAGGAATATTTAACATGAGAGAACACTGTCTGTCTACTATGTACTGCGCACGCACAACATGTCAGTTGTACAACAATGAAGTTCACAATCCACCACTACTACGATAATGTAATTAAAAACTGTAACATAAAAGAGCTTTTTTTTTTCAAGAGGAGGTTTGTAGGTTTTTAAAAACGAGTTTGTATCAAGTTAAACCATCCGAATATCAAGAACCGTTTTGCTTGCTCAGGGCAGCAGAGAGAAATAAAAATAGGAACTTTTGCTCAGGATCAGAATTACACGCATTATTATACGCGAATTAATAGTCTGTGTGTGTGCGATTACGATTAATCTTGTGTTTTATTATCATTATCAACAAAATGTTAATAAAGTACAACTTTTATTATTGACATTATGAAGCAGGAGCAGACTGCTCCTCCTCCTCCTCTTTTGCAAATTCGGATTATAATATGATGATGGGCATGATCATGTCTGTTGCGCCGTGAAAACACAAGAATAAAGAGAC
Organism: Paronellides praefectus; assembly: GCA_027744595.1. Classification (NCBI taxonomy): domain Eukaryota; kingdom Metazoa; phylum Arthropoda; class Collembola; order Entomobryomorpha; family Paronellidae; genus Paronellides; species Paronellides praefectus. The sequence goes on along the minus strand of JAITYZ010000361.1, from coordinate 7,222 downwards.
CTTGTTACATGTAGACGTAACGCCATCATCATCACTCGCCATTATAAAACTTTGAATAGATTTTGAAATTTTTTTGTTATATAAATACGGAAGGAAACTTGGTTGTGTTATTCGGGCAGCTAAATAATATGTGTCTACTACTCCGCCATATTATATACAATTTATAAAAAAAACTTTCAACTGAGAAAAATTCGTTATTTTCATGTAAAAAGGGGAATTCTCACGACGAGAAGATTTGCAGATGTTATATTCCTTGCTACTACCACCAACCACCACCGCCACTGATCTTTCATGATGATGTTCTTTCTCTCTCTTTCCGTATGAAAGATCTATCTGTTCTTTTCTGCTTCGTGATCTTTGTGTGTTTTTCTGATGCTGTTGAATGAGTTGGTTGGTGGATGATGATGATGATGATGATAATACTGTTTTCTGCTGGTATAGTGTTTCAAGTGGTGGTGCTAATAGACAACGTCAAGAAATAGAATAAGGAAAAGAACATGATCTCACGGTTCAGTTCATTTTTCGAAACTGTTATTTTTATTGAAATTTTTCTACACACCAACCAAGTCAGTGGAGTAAAAGATTCACATTACTTTACTAAAAAATTGTACGTGCTAGCTCGGATCGGAGTCATTACTATTATTATTGTTTCACCAGCAGTAGGATACGCCGTTTATATTGTTACAACCACTAAAATATGTGCTGAGAATGTGTGTACTATAATATAAGTGCTGACTACTACGTAATTGTTTGAAATTCTAGTGTATTATGCATCTAATCTGTGTTTCATACAACCAATAATCTTTTTGAATTCACACAATGCCTTATTATTTGCATTATTTAGCCTATTTAAAATTTTAAATACTTCTTCTTCTTGACTGACAGACCCATATATTATCTCAAAGTACTCAACTGCATTGGCAAAATTGGTTTTTTATGCAAGCTAAAGCACAATACTACGCACAGTATGATTTTTCACACAAAAATGAATATTCAGCACATTTATTTTTAGTTTCCGTAATGCACAATAAGTATTCATAATGAAATATGCAAAAAAAATTGCAGTAGTTGTAGATGTAGACGGGGTAGAAGAAGATGAAAGATGAAGAAGCACCAGTCTTGCGTGCTATACCGGTCAGCAGTGCAAATCAGTTATTCTTCTGGTGGTAATGATGATTGTGATGGATATGATGATGATGATGATCTTCTATGTAAAGTGGTGCTCCTCTTTTGCTTTTGAAAAATAATATAATGTGTATCCCTAAACAACAATAATAATAACATAGTTTTCCACCAAGAAGATCCCACCTTTCACTTGACCATCTTCATTATTATCCTCCCCATATGATAAACTAAACTGTGATTATTGTTGTGTTTCTAGGCACGTAATAATATTGTGGTCTCGCGCACACACATTCATACAAGCACGCACACACAACACTACATACACGCCAAAGCAACATCATAAATCAAATATGATCTTCTCAATTTTTTTTTCTAAATCAAATCAAACCCTTCTTCTTGCTTTTATAAAGCCTGCGAAGATAAAAAAATGTTACAGTACGAGTGTACAGTGCACTATATATTGTACTTTTTTTTCTTTAATTAATAATCATAATCTTATTGGCTATAAACACACTTACGTAAACAGCATGAAGGGATTTTTATGATTCAATTTTCATTTCATTGGTAAACTTGAGCAGAAAGATAACAGTTCAAAGTACTGCGTTGCGTTGTTGTATACATAACATAATAAAGTCTCATGTGCTCACACAAAGTAATATTTTATTGCAATTATTATATAGCATGGTTTTGTTCCTCGGGTCATTTTTATTTTTCAATTCAAGCCTGAATGTACAAAAACAATCATATAATAATAATCATGTTGAGATTCATAAAAAAAATATATCTTTGCTATGCAGTTATTATTGGCAAATTCAATAGGGAAATGGAACAAATGTTCAAGTGTCTTGTCTGATGATGATGATGAAATGGTGAAGATGATGATGCTGATATCTTTATTTTATTATCTGTGTACACAATCGACACTTGTAGACAGGGAACTAACAGGCTGAGAAAAAATCAACAGATTCCCAGTTTAGCACCAATGTCGTTACTGTTATTTCAAAATTTCAATGATGTACTTATAATAATACATGCTGCACCTGTCTGTTCGCACTTACACTTGTGTTGTTGTTACACACGACTAATTGTGTAAGAATGGAGGTGACCACACGCCACACGCTACCAAAGGACAGCTACTTTTTTTTTTACTTTATTATAAAATATTGAAGTTATCTCTTCAAATTCGTTTGCCTATCTTTTCCGATAATCTTTTTTTAAGAAGAGAACTGTCAGGAGGAGCAGTACGAAGATTTGCTGTTGTGATTGTTAAAAACATAAAACGGAGAAGCAGTTCCTTGTAATGTACATGATACGGCAGACTAGCAGACAGACATGCCAAAAAAGTACTTTTTCTGGTGATAGTGCCGTTTATGAAGAAGAAGAAGAAGGGATGATGATGATGATGAGAATGAAAGGATTCTTCGCAGCGACAACATTGTAATAACCCGTACAGATATTACATATGCTTTTGGTTTACTTATTGTGCATCTCGACGAAAAGTCGATAACACTTTTAACCAGGTTTGTTGAGCAGAGAGTGTGACAGAAGGAGAGAAGGCATATGAGTATGAGTAGTGGTGGTGCTATTGGAAGGAGCAAAGCAAAGGAGAAAATGAAAAAGGAAGAGGTGCAGTGCTTGTTTTGTTGTTGTCGGGTATCCACCCGATTTCGTTGGGATTCTTGCATGTCTTTATATAACTTTTAGTAGGTACGCGCGTATATGCATGAGTCAAAATATATCTAGGCATCTTATAACCCTATATTTTATATTCGCTGCAACAGAAAACACCAACAAAAATCTCTTGTTTGGTTTGAGTCATCATCAACATGGTCGCAGGCAACACGAGAACGACGACGATAGGGTACATCCATAATCCATATCATTCCTGCTGCAAATAAGAGCTTTGGCACAAAAAGGGTTACTCACCAGCAGCAGAGTAGTGTGAGTGTAATGATATGGTTTTATAGCGTGCATGCCCTGCTGGTATGGATGGCGTGCACAAATGTTTCACAGGCAAAGACACAGGCAAAAGGAAATTTAATAAGATGTTAGCAATATTGCAATAATATGGCAAACGTGCCTGCCTGGTTATAAGTTTGTGCCATTAGTTCACAACATAGAGCAGTAAAAGTAAAACATAAAGATAAGACATTTTATTATGCCATGCATGTTCAGCAAGCACAAATATGAAAATTTTAATATCAGCCTGTAGCATGCTTCTTTTTTTTATCACAGAAGAGACTATATAGTGTACGCTCTGCTATCAAAGAGGAGCATCAATTTATTCAAGCCATGAGCCAAGCCAGAGGCGATTACACAAAGTCAAGTCCCATCAACAGCAGCAGCACTTTTGCAAGACCAAACCCAGCAACGACAAATTGCAAACAAAAAACTGATACTAATATAATTCCAAGCAATTACGTAGGTCAAGTGGGATAATGTGCAATGCAATTTGCATGTTGATTGACTTGATTAAACTCTTGTATCGCACACTACTAAACTACAGCAACCATGTATGTATGTATCTTATTGTTGTAGTTCGATTTCCATTGTATTATAAATTGGATCATTTTGGAGTTTAAATCCTATTGCAATGCAGATAAACGAAAAAAACACGCATAGAAGGACTGCTGCATATTGATGACATGGGCCAAATTACAAATTACAATTCGAGACAAAAAAGAAAGATTAAATGACACTTTAGAAAAATTATAGACCTGTGTAAAATGACACACATTCCTCTGCTATAATATTACTATGCTGGTATGCTACTGTAATTACAGTGATAAAAAAATGTTCACGCCATCATGTCGCAGTCGTAATGAAACACATTTTATGCTAATATTTTTAAAGGACACATTCCCCACTCACATTGTCAGTATGATTCCCTGAAATTGAAAGAATGAGTACGATTAGTGGTGGTGCTGATGACATTTATTGCCAGGGTGGGAAGTAGAACTGGAATATTAGTGCTAAATTTCTATCTGATTTGCTTTGTATGTCGCACAAAAACCCTATTTTTCTACATTTGCAATTAAATTGGGCAGATGGTCCAACAATAAAGTCAACATGACGAGGAGAGCCCAAGAAAATGACATTTTTTTGGACGTGCCAATCAGATAATTAGGAATTGTCACAATGATTATGGTCTGCGATTACAGTATGAATAAAAAGCATTCTTCCTTTTTGTCTTGCACTACTTGCAAACTTACTAGTATAGCTAGCTAGTATTCCCATGGTCGAAAGACGTCGTCTACTACCACTACCATTAACGTTAAAATAACAGCTACATTGACGAACGCTCCCTTAGATTATAAATTGTAGTATTTTTTGCAAGTGTAAAACTTTGTGTGAGGTATTGAGTGGGAGTTTAAAAAAAATGAAATGCTTCAAATACGCGAGCAACTTGGCATAAAATGTTATGATGTGAATGCTTAACCGACCATTTACTTTTAGAAATATATATCATTTTAATTTCAATATTATGATAATTTCATTCGAGTTCTTAAATAAATATGCCAATGCAATAATGATTGTTTTTTGAGGTATAAAAAGTAGCACAAAGTCAGAAATAGATTTAATAAAAATTATTCGGAAAATGACCGCATAATCTTCAGGTTTGTCGAATACTCATACCCTACTTACATTTCCTTAAATTCTAAAGGTAACAGTGTTACTCCACAAAGTAAATAAAATCTTTTCAATAATAATAATTTTTAAACAATGTTCTTTTGTCCACAAAGTGATGTGTTTTGTTTTCAATGCACCCTAACAATGGGACATGTGTACCTAATTTATGTTTTTTTTACAGTTTATTGTGCTGTTATTTTGGGGACGAGGGACGATGATCATACGAATAACAAGAATGCTTGCCGCGGTAACAACTTAACAAGTCGTGTTCTTTTCTTATGTCAAATTTTCAATTAAATCAATGTAAATAAACTGTAATACTAAACTAATTCTCAATATCCCCTTCACTTGTCAACTTGAAAAATATTATTGGATGCTACTATTCAACCACCAGGGAATTTGACTACCTTGTGGTAGTCAGTTTCCTTGTCAACCACATAATTTCATGTTATCATTATGACTTGGTATCAAGGTGGACAAAAATGTATACATGATGCTTAATTAATTTCCTCTCAAAAATCAAAATCACAAAACACTGTGGTTTGGGATGAAATCCAAAAAAAGCTTGATTTTGTGTATAAATGTTAGCATGTAATATATGATGGGAAAACCAGAGACCTTGACGCTAATGATTTCATCAAAAACGAATCTCAAATTCATAAGGTTGAATATATCAATTTTATTGGCATATGGATACATAAATTTTTCAAACAGTAAAATTCGATGTTAGCTAATGAATTTTTGGCAACAGCAAGAATGATATCAGCTTTAATTTAAATTGTGTACATCAAGTTTAAATTCTACATGTACGTTTTGTAACAATTGATTCCATATTATTATGCATAATCACCCTCAAAATTTCCCCTGGCTTATGATGCATTACGCGTAGGCGTATATATGTGTTTTACGCATGGTGCTCTCCAATACAAAAACTGCTTAGATACTTTCAAATTTAATATTTACCTTACTATTTTGTCTATACTTATAAACATTCAATTAACTCTTCGTTTAAACCTAGTAATATAATTGCATAATCCTTACAATCACGAGTTAGAGTACATATTTGACATTATCGTTGGTTTAAGTTGAAAAACTTTGAAAGTTACAGATGGCGGAGCACAGCTATCAAATTCATTGCATAAAAGTAAGTCCCATCCATGGACAATACCAAAATAGTAAATGATGTGTATCATGTAACATGCCTTCCTTGAGAAGACATTGTTAAATGCATCGTATACTGCTTGTAAACATTATATGAAAGGCTTAAACCTACCCATTTACAAAATGAAAGACCTTCCATGCAGCCTCTGCTCTCCATTTCGAAGGATTTTACATTGAAGCCAATTTATCTTAATATCATCAACAATACTGAAACAAAACACAACAAAAGTGGCAGTAAATTGTATATGCATCAATTGTTGTATGCATATAGTATATAATTATTCGTATAAAATTCGGTCTTCATGGATTATATGGATATACAATGTGTTGTATTGCACAATTTACAGTACCAAACGCATCATATCATTCAACATTAACAAGATCCAATTTCCTGTACAAGTAGACAAACTGGTGGGATCGTGTGAAGAAACCTTATAGAAACGGAAGTGGGTTTGCGTCGAAAGCAAGCCTTTGACGAACATTCTTAACATTAAGCCAAAAGAATCAATTTAATTCCCCACACACTAACACTTTTACGAAACGTAAAGTTTATAAATTCATTTACCTGTTGAATATACAAAAAATATTTGATTAACCTGTGTAAAAAATGTTTTCTTGATAAAGTCAATGCAAAGTTTGTAATTTAAGGGAAGACAATACAGCAATTCCCACTTTCATTATACAACAACAGAACAAAGCATCCCAACAATTGCATCTTTCCGATCCATATATACTTTTTGTCTTCAAGGGACAAAGACAATTCGAATAGGTATACTTATCAGGTAAGTAAAGTATATACTCCACCCAAGTGTGCAAAAAATATATATAAAAAGTATGAACGAATATTTGCATTGAATTGCATTTACCTCGTATTTGTGAGGCAAGAATACAGACAATTTTTATAATTGACAAATTGATAACCAAGCAGGTAATTTCGAGAGACCGAGACACATGCGTATTTGTGCATTGCATATTACAATACGCATGTGGGGCTAGCAAAAGGCCAAGGCTAGTGTCAGGTTCTCTAGCACATGCTGCATATAAAAAAGCAGACAATGAACAGTTTTCAATAATCTTCCACGGCGAGCCGTGTAGGACTGCAGGGCCCTTTTTCATAATGCATTTTTTCAGACACACTTTTAAAAGATTAGAGGCAGAGATTAGGTATTCAGAAGTTGCGGTACAATGCAATTGTTTATTGTAGGTAGGTATATATAAATGACCATGCCTATACATGCGGCATGTAACATGCCTGTTCGTGTATAGAAGATTAATCAATTTATATTTCATAGCGTTTTTTAACCTA
>JAITYZ010000360.1:0-13336 GCA_027744595.1 Paronellides praefectus | reverse complement strand
GTTGGAGTGCATTAATTTGTATTATCATTCTCAACCAGAGACGTACAGAGAGGAAAGGGAAAAGAAACAAGCTCTCTTGGTGTCTTTTTTATAGCAGAAAAAAATAAAACCGAGAATAGTACTGCTGCTGCTGCTGTAAAGAATTTTATCTTGTCCATTAAAAGTAAGATGGAAAAAAATTGCCCTGTTGCGTTGTGATTTGAGCGTGGTATCATTAGTGTAAAAAGGGGCACACAGGAGGAGGATGACTACCTAAATAGCTATGTATATAGATTCCATCCCCTATAAAAACATGTCCATATAGACAACTTTAATAAAGATAGAACATCAGTCTGTTAAGTCCGTTCACGCATTTATGAAAATCTACTTTTGTGTGTGGTGTAGCAATAATAGTTTGATTTTTTTATATTCCAAAAAACGAGGAAAACGGGAACTTTGTATTTTTTGAGTAAAAATGACGGATTCCCAGTAGTCCAATATCCCAGTAGACTTTTGGAGAGAGATGTTAAGAATGAGATGTGTTTTGTGTGTGTGTGCGTGTACAAGTGTGAGGTTGTTTGAAAGTGCCATCGAGCCCATATATCATGCATGCATGACGCTTTGAAAACCTAAAGCTCTTCAATATTCTTTATCGCAGGGAGTGAGAGAGAGAGAGAGACTTTATCGCACTCTCTCAACTTTGGCCCAAACAATAAGCCAATACGTAAACTACTCTGTTTCTCTCGCCATTTTTATATAAGATGCCATCCAATCGATAGTAATGTTATTACTACATTGAAAAGGCGAAAAAAATAGGGAGTATGTCTTGTCTTCTTTTATGCCTTTTTGAACTTTTGGGGTGGCAGTGGTGGTGGTGGATAAGAAAGGCAAATTAGCTGTAATGTGGTTCATGTTTTTGTTGCTGTTGTTTGGTGTCGGACTATACTCTGTAAAATGTGTGAAAATGTCTGTCCTCTACACAGTATACAATATCATCATGATCACGCAGACAAATAAAACTGCTATATATTCTACATATTATTATTATGTGTGAAGTGCACAAGAGAAACTTGTATATCGCATCCCTATTTTTATTGTAGTAATCCGCAGTCAGAGCCAGTCAGTCGAGAGTCGCATGTGTTGTTGCAGAGAAGCAGCAGCAGCAGCCACCCGCCGTCTGGCACGTCGTCCATTTTTATCACCACACGACTTGTTCTCTCTCTATCCTCTCTTTCCCGTCCACCAAGTCACCAACCACCATGTAATTAACGTCAAATTGAGACTCAAAAAATTTTTGTAAAAGAAAAACTCAAATAGACAGCAATCTATTATAATATACAGCCATATCATCACCCATAATAATGCCATAATGGCTTATCATCGTAAAAGAAGCAGAGAGTATAAAATATTTTTTTTGGCAAGACTAAAAGGAACGATCAACATCTCATTTCTCATTCTCGTAATAATAAAAAATATTATATATCATTTTTCATTACGATCATCATCATCATGATCACCTTCATCATCATTAACTCTAGTACATGTACACGAGGAGTGCGTTGAGGATCATGTTATTTTATGCTCATCATTTCTATTTTCTCATGGCTAACAAGACACTCGTCGACTCTTCTTGGATTTCATATAGATTTCACTTTACCAGTCACCCCATTCAACTCAATCATCATGTAAAAATGTATAAGATGCAAGTGTAAAAAAGCAATGCTGACAACAATTATTTTGTGTAGACTATCGTAATTCCAAGAATGGACCTGTCTAATAACAATAAAGAGGACCCATCACAATTCAATAAAAAAAGGCAAAGAAAATCACAAGTCACCACGCTGCATAATAGCAAATAGGAGGCAATGCGTTGGGATGTTTTAAGTTGAATATATGTAATTAATGCCATGTAGACTTTACACTATACACACATATGTTTTTTAAGTCGCATTTTTTTCTTTGAGACAAAAACAGTAATGAGACGCTTGTGGGCAAAATATAAAATGTAATTAATTAGCGCTCAGGTGGTGGATGTGGATTATGTGGGTATAAGGTTGTGTGGAAATACAGGGCAAACTACAATCGAAATCCCATTAAGACCCTTTTTTATGCACAGGGTATATTTGCGTGTGGTGTGAAATGTATATATCTTTATTGTGCATTAATTTATTTATGAACCTTATTGATTATTATTTCTCTACTGACTTGATTAAACAAACTACTTGTGCAATGTAGTGGTATTTTTTGGCTCCATAAAAGGACCTCGCANCGCGTATTGTGCATTAATTTATTTATGAACCTTATTGATTATTATTTCTCTACTGACTTGATTAAACAAACTACTTGTGCAATGTAGTGGTATTTTTTGGCTCCATAAAAGGACCTCGCAACTTTTGTCGTTTTTCTTGTGGAATGTACAAAACAAAGAAGGGCTTTTAGTACAACTCCATGTTTTACAAAATTAAGGGAATTTAAAAGAGAATATAGGTAGCTGTGTTTGTGTTTTGTTGGAAGGTAGATAGGTACATTTTGATATTTGTATTCCACGTTTTCACAATACTTTTGACACTGATACTCCCTTTGTTATCCACTCATTTCATTGTCTTCTTATCATACAAACACACACCACACACACATGATAATATTAATTCACATAAAACAAAATCCATATATATTACTTATGAGCAGAGCATAGTACACATGATATGGCATACAAACAACATGGCATCCGCATGTTTCCAACTTTGACTCTAATACTTCCGCTGTTCACAGTATAAACTTTTACCTTTTGTTTTGATCCCATTTTCCACGAACAAAAACTGACAAAAACAACAACAACGGAATTTGAACTAAACATGTCATATATCGCATTGTGTTGGCGTATTTTGTACTTTCATTTCATACACACAATTTATTTAACTTTTTTTTAAGTTTTGCAGGGAAAATAGCGAGAGGCTTTGTTTCATGATGCGCAATATTATGGAGGATGATGGGAATCAAAAGCTAAATAATAAACAGAATTTTCTCCTGTATTTGTTACTCATCCCCTTGTTTTATTTTTTGCAAAAATGTATGTAAGTTTATCCTTGTCAGTGTGTATACCCACAGCTTTTTTTTAGAATTTAGATAATATGACGGATGTGAAATGATGAAAAAGATATCTTCACATTTCCATATATATTCTATACTACATTATGTAATGTAATGATGATAATGAAATTCTATCCCATAATAATATTCCATAAATATCAGATGCGTCTCTTCAACTCTTTATTATTCATTATTATTCTTTTATTTCTGCTCTTATTATATTTTTTTTTATTACGCGACTATTTTTTTGTAATATTCCAGTCATAAAATGACGACGTAGCCTACCACCATTATTGCCGTTATGATGTTATATAAATGATATTTTTTATAATAATAATAATGTCCAATCTTTTGAGCAACAAGAGGGAGAGAGAGAGGACTAGTTTATTATTACACAAGCCAACGAAAAAGGAACAAAATAATGGTTTGGTGCAATATGAGATGTTGTTGTTGAAGTTGAAGCATCTCTTATATTTCAAGCGTTTTTCTGTGTATTGTTCTTATTATTGTACGTGTAGTAGCGCCATCATCATCATCCTCCTCTCGTCATATTATCATCTGTATAATATGTAGCAGGCGGAGAAGAGTAGTAAAATGCTCCTCTGTGGTTTGTTTTTGGTGTTATCTATAGTTCGTTGGTGGTTGGCTTTGGTTTTTACCAGTTTTCAGTATAGTGCTGCTGCTTGGTTTGGCGGTGGTGGTGGCGGTTCTAGTTTTTGCTGGTAGTAGTGTGATGTGATGATGATGGAGGAACGTCTCTCTCCCTCTCTCTCTCTCTTTTGTACTACTTTTCGTTATTATTAGAAAAAGAAGAAAGAAATAATATATGTCTATATGGATGGATGGATGTTTCGTGTTCCTGTTCGTTACCTCCAGCTTAAAAAGAGAAAACTTTGACTGGTGACGATGATAATGATGATGGAAACTGTTTCTGAATTTTCTCCCTGTGTGCTCTCGTCCTCCCCACACGCTCAAAACCTAATATTCTATACAGAATATACACACAGACATGAAATTTTACACTATATATATCCGCTTTTTGTTCGAGCTTGGAACTATACCAGTTTTAATGACAACTTTTGGCAAAAAAAAGAAGGAAGGAAGGAGCAGTAAAGTCGACATACGTACATTACATAATTCATATATACTTCAATTTCAACCACTCAGACACAGCAGTATACATTTTGTATCCAACATGGCATTGATAAAAAATCTTGAACATGGAAAAAAAGAAAGATGGAGGAAAAGTAACATGTCATCATTCATACGGAATGGAATGATGATGACTACTTCTCTCTACGTGCTTCGTCATTATCGCTCATATTTCCACAAAAAACTTTCTATTATTGAAACCATCATGATGAAATGATGATGCTGATGTTGCATGATGTGATGTATGTGTCTTTTTCTTTTTTCATACAAAATACATAAGGCAAAGTGTGGGAGTAGTATGTGTGTGAAGTGAGTGAGCGAAATGCTTCAACATTTTTTGGTGTTGCTCTATTGTGTTTTTTCAGTTAGTTTGATATGTTATATGAAAAAAGTAAGATGGATGAGATGTATTGAATAATGGAGTGGTATATAGACCTATACACAAGACAAAATCTCATCAAGTACTGTACTTACATTATTATTACAGCTTATTTTTGCTTTTGCTGAACAAGCTAATTCCAAAAAAGTTCATAAAAACCAATCTTTTGTACATTCAGCTCTTGTACAAAAATATCTCACCAAAAGTATGCCATTTTTTCATACATTTTTAAAAATTCAACGTGCAAGGAATGTTAAAAGATAATGATAAATTTAATTGATCATCTCTGTCTTCACTTGTAATTGGTTCAAGTTTCATCACACCACTTGTTATCCACCTCATGTCACGTAACGGCACAGAACTTCAAAATAATTTTTACTTTAGGCGCTTAACTTACCATCAATGAATAGTTTTTTATTTATTTTAGTTTGTACTCATGTTAGAAAGCGTAAACTAGATATGTTGGAAAATAAAAATGCCCTTCTCTTAGGTTTAGTCCATTTCTTGATAACCAAGCTACATAAAACACACCAAATAATAATCAGCTCATAAGAAAGAAAACTTTTTTTTTGCTTTTTCCAATTTACACGTAATAAATAGGCGGGTGTGTGTTTTTGCTGTCACGATAAGAGCACATTAGCACAATGTGTTGTAGTTGTTCTTGTTGTTGCTCTCTTTCATGAAATGGAAGAAAACCGATCGAAGCAAGTAGAGTTGAGTAGATGGAAAGTGGATTTGGAGAGAGAGAGAGAGGAAAAGTGGAATATAGCGCAATTTTCATTCATATAGTGCAACCGCTATAGTAAAAGAAATAGTTTTTGTGTAAATTGGAATTCATACCAGCAGCAGCTTAGTATAAGCAGCCAAAAAAGCCCACTGTATTTACAGTAGTTTAACTTTACTTTGTGACTCTGGTTTTCTGTGTGTGTGTGTGTATGCGCCTTTTCCCATATAAAATTGTTGTCCTTTTTCCTTAATGTTTAATTTAGCTATTCCGCAAAGTACACACAAACAACCGAATACAACACGTGTGCATAATATGTTTTTATAACCAAAACCCATATAATAATAGTAATGGCCTTTTTAACATTGTCTACATGAGAAAGTCATAAATGAACCAAAATTGGCAATATTCTTGCAGCTGCTACTCTTGTTGTTGGGTGGAACAAGAATTTTTTTTGGACTTGTATGGGAAATGGTAGCAGCAAATTGTTTACAAAACTATGCAAGTATTTTATACCAAAAAATATATATAAATATATATGCATGTATAATATGTATTTATAACTTACCACGGTGAATACACCCTTTTGTTCCATTTTGATAGTAAAAAAAAGATTTTTCCTTCACTCTTGTTATTATTTTTATTCCTTTTCCAAAAAAATATATATAAATCCAACTAGTTGCGGTGGTGGTGGTGTAGGAAGAAGGAGCGTGTAAAAAAAACAAGTGGAGTTTTTGTTGTTGTTGGTGGGGGGAGAGTGTAATAATCAACAATGCCGATAAAAGTAGCCACCAGCCAGGGAAAAACGCAAAACGACACGACAAGACAAAAAAGACAGCCTCCTCGATTTTTTTCGGTTTAGTTTGTTCCTCTGTTTTTTCCCTTTTTTCACTATTATTTCTATTATTATTTTTTCACACAACAAGAAAAAGAGTAAAAGCACTTGGGACAAGAGTATATGTTTATATGTGTAACCACGAGTAAAAACAGTAAATAAAAGAGATAAATTGCAAAGTAGACCAGAAAAGGGAAGGGAGTTAAAAAGTACAGGTTCCCTTTTTTTATTATTATATTATATTATTATTACTTTCCTCTCTTTTCACACGAAAAAAAAACACAAGGAAAAAAGTGCGTTTGTTTAATATAACTTGTGTAAAGCAACAGCAGAAAATAGAAGGAGGAGAAAACGCAAACACCACACCGCTTTCACTACTGCTGACGAGCTTCACAACAACAACAACAAAGTTTGCTTAAATCAAAAACAGGAAAAAGCTGTTCTCTTACAGATTCCAGCAGTGGTTAACGTTTGGATTGCTGGTCTTTTTTTTTGTAGTAGTGCAGTTAGCAGCACGAAAAAAGAGAGATGGTTCCATTCACCAAACCTTGTTCATTTTTTTATCATGCAATCCTCTTCTGCTCATTCAGTTTTTTTCCTTTTATTTTAATGCTCTTCTAGCTTGTTTTTATTTCACTCAGTGTAAATTCAGTAGCCGACAGCACTTTTCACAGAAGAACAAAAAGTAAAATGTTTTCCTTTGTTTTTTTTCAATATATTCCTCGTGTGTTTGTTGTGCTTTTAGAGTGCTTCTCCGATTGGATTTGACTGATGTGAGTGTAGCGGCGCCGGAACAAGGTTGTTATGTGGCAGTAGTACTTTTCAATAGAAAATCTATTTTTTTATCCATAAAGATACATTAGGTAGCTTCAAAACATATTAATGTTCTTTTGTTATTCCTTGTCCTTGAGTCAAATGATTTATATTTGTCTTTTTTTGGCTTCAATTCAGAACGTCAAGAGGGATAAAATGGAAGGATAAAAGTTGGATTGATTTTAAAAGTTTTTGTTAGATTTTCTGTTGTTGTTGTTGTTGTTGATGATGATGATGATATAAAATCTCTGGAACAGTTTCAAGGTTTTTTAAAAATGTTTATAGTAATTATTATTGTAAAGCTAAAGAAATGTGATCATGAGAAAAGGGTTGATTTTGATGAGATGTGCTTTTAGTTATTTATTTTATTCCACGTTATTTTATACACTTTGTTTTTTCATTGAAGCATCATCAGCAAGATTTTCCTGATGATGTCAGCGAGATTTTGTAATTATTTAAATGAGCACAACTTCTCTCTCATGCGTTTACTTTTGTGTATATATCTTGCTCGCTCCTACTCTCCTGATTCTCAACTTTGTTTTCACACTTGTTTCCACTTTCAGCTGTCTTTTCTCCCTCATTTATCCCTTCTTCTTTTTCTCTCTCTCTCAACTTTTCACTAATTTTCTCTCATATTCCTCCAACTTTACAGAGAGACTGGAAAAACAAAAATGTTTCTCTAAAAAAAGTTCAAATTTCTTTTCACGTAGTATCAGTATCGCTGTCAAAGTAAAAGAGTGAAACGGATACTCTAAAACTCTCTGCTGACTTTAGCTTTATCCACCCACTAGATATATACTGTCACTCGGCACAAAAAAACACAAATAGTATTTACTATATATGTATTTATATGTGCTGCTAATACTACTGCTCAAGAAGAAAAAGTCCTTGATGAACAGTTACGTTTTTTGTTGTTGGAAAACACAGAAGAAAACGAACAATTGGCAGGCAGAGCAAGGGTTGAGTCACCGCCACTAGCCATACACACAAACACATAAGCCAATAAAGTATAGAGAATAACAAGAAGTTATGTGACTTATGGTGACCGTGAATACTAGAACACGTCGTCTTCAGAGTAAAACAAGAACGTGTCTATGTGACTCTGCAGAGGAGAAGCCAAAAAAATGACAAGAATGTGTTTTTTTTCTCGAGCTCCTTTATAGCAATAAGCTTACTTCAACTCACTTGCACACACCAAAAAACAAAAAAGCACACAGCAGCATAAATATACATGGAAGAACGTACCTACTTTTACATTATTTTGGTCGAGACGACGACAACAAGAAGCAAAACTTGTGTGTGCTACTCCGTCTCAAGTCAGATCAGGAATGACACTGGTTCCGCTCTTGCCGTAGTGGTATATCCATCCACATCTTCCTTTTGCCGTCGTCGCCTGCCAGCCTTCTTCTTCTTCGTCTTGTTCCTTTGGCGTTTGCATTGGCATAACATCACACAAAAACACAAGCTCTTTATAGTAAGGTATACGTGTGTCCTGCATTAATTCTCTGCACTTTACACATTGGATTCTTGTTCTTTGCTGGTCTCTCTGGTGTGGATCCTCTGGGCCAAGAAAAAAAAGAAAGAAGGAATTTGATGGAGACTTTTTCTATATAACTTGATAATCTGTGTGCGCGACCATTCTTTTTTTTAAAGCTAAATGAGTTATTGCAATTGAATTATCCGTCCACATTGCAGATGGGTTATAATAATAGGAGGAGAACGACTGCCACTATAAGTAGAGATGCATATAAAACAATTTGACATTTATATACGTTTTAACGTATAAAATGTTTTTGAAGAGGAGTCAGAGTACTGCGGGTATTTAGAAGACATGTATATGTGTAGTAGTACAAGTGTGTATGCAATGGAGGGTTTTATATATTTTTTAGACTTGAGAATAGAATTTTTTTTATTAAAAATGCCCAGTGTGTGCTTTAGTCAAGTTGAGACTGATCTTTTTCCTCCATCCAGAATTTGAAATGAGTTTGTAAGCAACAGTCAGTCAGTCAGAGTCAGTTTTCTTTTTATTTCTTGTACACACCATTTTATTCTTATGGATGTTATAGATGTAGGGGGTTGTGATAGGTTGTATATACTATTATTGTTGTATGTAGTACAATGGATGTGGTGGATATATGTAATGTCGTGTCGTTGCAGAGCTTTTAGTATTCCAAGGGAGATGCGTTTTTACTTATTCTTGTGCTATTCAGGTACTCTTCTCTAATGCGGTTTCCCGTATAAAAAAATATCATCATCATCATCCCCATCATCATATCACCGTCATAATATTCTTAGAGATGAAAAAAATGCCTGTTTCTGACTGCTCATGCTGACTTCCAGTAGTTTTACCACCAGCAACACTACAACAAAAGGTTTCACTCTTCTTCTCTCATTTTTTTTTGTTAAAAGAGCTCCTTTCTTTAATGCTCCTTGCATTTATCTTTTTTTTATTTTACGCTGCTGTTTAAAGAACCGCTTTCGTAGTAGTACCATCAGCTTTTCCTTGTTGTTGGCTTTTAAAACATATTTTCTTTTTTACACAACAAGTGTATAGGCATAGCAGATAGGCATTATGTATGTACACGACCGCTTTTAAAACTAACCACATATTTTTTTTATAAAATCGCATCACACAACGACAAAAGAATGATGAACAAGTGCAAGTGTTTTTTGTTTGATGAGATACGGGGGCAAGAAAACAAAATTTTTTAACAGCACTCCCAGCATTATTATTATTAAATGATGAAGAAAGAAAAAAAAATGAAACAAAAAGGTGCAACTCACTTTCGCCCCCACACCTGCTGCTTCTGCTCTTGTTGGTCTTGATTGTCATAAGATGTTAACGTAAGTGTTTTTCTTTTGGGTGTGCGAAAAAAAATATATATACACTTTTGGTGTATTTTTACATGACAAGATCTTGTCTGTTTTTAGGATGGCATGATAAAAAGGAATATTTTTGGATTCCTAAAAAACATGATCATCTTAACCCTTTTTTTGTCTTCCCACACATTCTTATAATTCCATAAATATGCAGATAGGATGACTGTATATGAATTTACATACTTGATTGCACACATGTATTGCATTAAAATCCTAATCCTGAGTGGAATTTTACATCAAATACCATCTTTATTAGGTCTTTAGCACTACGCAAAAAAAGAAGAAGAAGATGGAATTTTCTTATTCCAGCTAAACCGGTTTGGTGTCAAATGTACACGTACACATATAATAATAAGTATTCAATATAAAAAAAATAATATTGGAATGCATAGATGTGTATTTATGTATCTTTGACATGAGGATGAGATCATCCTTTTTCCGAATGGAAAAGCCGCTTCATTAAAAATCAGCAGCAAGGAGAAGAAATACTTGCATCATTACAAAATCATTTACATGTATTTATTTTGACTATGCAGCACTTCATCAGTCATACTTTGATAGCATGTTAATAGCACATTGATATCATCGGCCTCATTTTATAAAGTCAATATCAGCATCACTCTCTGCCACTGCCATTTATTTTTATTCCACCGACCACGCAAGTTCTATATTTAAAATGGTAAAGAAACGTACGCTACTTGATACTTTTGTTCTTTACGTATGTCTGTCTATAGCTTTCAAGGAGCTCTGAAAGGATCCGTTTTGCATTTTAAGTTTGAGTCGCATTGCCCCCGGGGATGGCGAGAGGACGAAAAACTATGAAAGGGTTAACCTATGTCTGTCCAGAAACATAAGAATAATTTTTCAAACCCGGATATTTCATAGTACTAATTTAATGTCTGAAGCAAGCAAGAATTATAAACTTTCAAAAAATATTCTTAGGTGTCTGCAAAAATCTTATTTTAAAATTTTCTATTCGTAGGATTCGGGACGGGACACTGGGTTTCGAATTGTATGATTCTTCGTTTTCCCGTGTTCCAGCTACTTTGATACTCCGTTTGCATCGATTTATTATATGAACACACATTGTGTGCGGCAAAATGTCCTATTGGCGTCTTCCCCATTATGTCATCATCAATAATTAAAAATCATTTTATAAACAACTTGTCAATCGATATATATGGTGATGATTCAGGTTCAGTTCACATGCAACATCATCATGTGCCTACGTATTTACATACCTAATTAAATTCTTATTGTTCATTCATTTTTATTCCACCCAAAAGTGTACAAAAAAATTAAATTATATAAAAAAACGAAATATAAATTTAAATTTATATAAATTTTTGTGGGCATCTTCTGGCCACCACCACCACAAAATGATGACTTTTCTCTCAAGAGACGACTGCCCGAAAAAGAGAGAGCTAGCTGCTTTATTTAAAAAACGAAAAGCTTATATCAAAAAGGAAAATGAGTGTGTCTTTCTACAGCCCATATTACTTTTGTATGTATATAGAGCAGCATAGAAAGCTTTGGCTTTACCAGATCTTTCCCCCATTTGGACCCAAGCTCTGTTGTTGTTATTATTGTTGTTATATTCCTTTGTCGACTCGAGCAAAAACAAAAGGTCAGTACCAAATAAGGCCAGCACACAAACAAAATGGTGCTACCCAGCCCAGAGCATTTAAAAGCAGGAGGACGCCGCCGTGATGATGATAATGGCATTAATGTATCTACATTGTACATGCTCAACTGATGCAACACACAATAATAAGTTGTAACAATGTAGCTCTTTTCTTCTCCAACAAAGCATTACGACGATGATAAAAGGAGGAAATGCGATATATTACCGATTTTGTAATGATGGTGGTGGTGGTGGTGGTGTCTATACACATTATATTTAATACACGTTGTCTATATACAGACTACACAGACAGACACCCAAAAACTACAGTTAAGATTAAAAAGTGGAGATTCCTTTGGATAAATCGTGCTGGGATCACCACCACCACACCACCAGCAGCAGCAGCAGACCCGACCATTTTCAAAAACTCTCAAGTCCTTTTTTATTATTATTTTTTGAAAAGGTAAAATCGACAAGAAAAAAAAGTCAAGATTGCAGGTGTCGTCACCTATCTTGATGCCATACCTTAAGGCAATAATACACATTTTATATACCTTTTTTGCAGCTTTGTATCTTCTTGTTTTGTTCTATCTTTTTTTGGTTGGGCAGGTGCACAAAAAACCCAGATACAGGCACTTATGATGATGATATGATGATGGTTATGTGTGTGTAGGTATAAGCCGTAGTAGACAGACAGATATAAAGACTTTAGCAGTTTTTGTACATTTTTATTCTTGGTGCTGCTGCTGTGCTCCATCATTTTTTTCACTTTTTATGTATGTACAGAGCATGTAGGAAAAAACGTAAGATTACGTCTTTTGCCCTTAATGTGACTACATGATCTTTGATGTCTGTATGTTGCTCACTCTACTCACTCCATTTGATTCTTTAAAAAAATCTTAAGGCAATAATACACATTTTATATACCTTTTTTGCAGCTTTGTATCTTCTTGTTTTGTTCTATCTTTTTTTGGTTGGACAGGTGCACAAAAAAACCCAGATACAGGCACTTATGATGATGATGGTTATGTGTGTGTAGGTATAAGCCGTAGTAGAGAGACAGATATAAAGACTTTAGCAGTTTTTGTATATTTTTATTCTTGGTGCTGCTGCTGCTGTGCTCCATCATTTTTTTTACTTTTTTGTGTGTGTACAGAACATGCAGGAAAAAAACGTAAGATTACGTCTTTTGCCCTTAATGTGACTACATGATCTTTGATGTCTGTATGTTGCTCACTCTACTCACTCCATTTGATTCTTTAAAAAAAAGGAAGAAGAGGAAAACGAGACTCATTTTGGTGCTGTAATATATGTAGGTACACAAGAGGAGAAAAAAAGTTCAAGTGTCTTCAGTTAGTTCAGTGGTGTGTGTACTCAACTTATTATAGCAGCCATGCTTTCAAACATATAGTCATACATATTTTTGTACACTATCTTCAATAACATAAGTACATTTTTTAAAAAGATATATTATGCCACATTCACTGCAGTATTTTTGCTCTTCTTTAAAAATGGATTTTTTTCTTTAGCTTTTTTCTATTCCATTATTTTTGTAGGTAAATGGATACCAGGAACGGGGAAGAAACTAAACTACTTACGCACACATTAGATGTTTTGTATAATTTGCTTGAGAAAAAAAAAATATATACTGGGGCTCTTAAAAAGTCAAAGTCTTTATACCTGCATGCATGGCAGGATGTGCACCCTTTTGGATCATATTGTAAAGAAGAAGAAAAAAAAGTATATATAAGATTATAGCATTACATTTATATGAACATTTCACAAAAAATGCTTTCTTTTTTAGAATAGATGATGGTCTGCTGTTAATATAAAACTTTATACAATTTTCTAAGATATTTT
>JAITYZ010000359.1:0-10921 GCA_027744595.1 Paronellides praefectus | reverse complement strand
TATTCCTATTATATACTTATTTTTTAGCGTTTATACACAAGAAATTGATCTATTCTGTGGTAATTGCGTACATTTTATAATACATTTTATTAAATATAAATCAATTTTCATAAATCTATATAATGACATTAAATATTATGTATTTTTACACTGGATTAATAAAATTTCATAACTGAAAAGTCGAAAAATTTATTTTAATAATGATTATTGAACAAAAGGAATTAAACATTAACACTGTCTTTGTGAATACCATTTTTAATTGCTAAAACTAAAGAGCTGCTGATTTTTCGCCATGTAGTTGTTACAAGGGGAAAATTAGAAAAAAGCTTGCATACTGAATCTAAACGGGACACTCATTCATGTGATTGGGCCAGGCAGCAACTTGACACTCTCTTGAACAATACCATTGACCATGACAACTGGAACACACGAACTTAGCAGGAACCTCATTACAACCTTGACATGTGGGCGCTTGGAGAAGAGAAAGATCGGTATCGGGACTCTTGACGTATTTCATTCTTCTTGAAATAGGACTTGAAGTTTGTGGAGAAAGTAAAGCGTTCGAGCTGGAGCTAACGATTGGTCGTCGTCGTCTACGATCCCCATTCTGTTGGTTATTGAGTGATAAGGTTTGGACATTTACTGGTTGTCCAGGTTTTGATGTATCACAAGTTTCAGAGCAGAGCAGGTTCTTTGATTTCGCCATCAGCGCTTCAATCATTTTATGGCACTCCCAATCCCGGTGGACAGTCATTTGCAGTTTCTTAAAAAGCATTTTCATTTTCGCTCTCCCTTCGATATTATGTGCGCCCAAATTGCTGTAAGTTAAAAAAAATCAATATATGTGTAAAAAAAAGTTTTAAAAAAACCTAAGCCTGTGTTGTATATTTTGAATTTTCCAATCAATAATAGAAAAATGCTTACCGACGACTTTGTTGGATTGCATGCAAGTCCATCATACTCGTTCCTCGTCTTCTGGTTCTTGAAGATCCGGTAGCAGTCTCGCCTTTGGATTTTGTCGATGATACTGATTCATTAGATCTTAACCTTTTATTTGATGGCACATCAGCAGGTTTTCCATCTGTGGTGTTTCTTTTTTTCTCACAAAGCATTTTAAATGCGTTTGCATTATATTGACGATGACAACTTTGTTGTGCCTGGTGATGATGGCCCAAATGGAAAAATTGCTTCCAGTACTGAACGGTCCTTTTCAGCTTCTTCAATACTTGATTCAATCGGTCGTTTGGCCTTTGTCAAAGCACCAGTGCTAGGTATAATCATATTTGATATCAAGGATTCCACATCATCTTCCGTCATGGAAATGGGTTCTGTTGACGTTCATTTCATGTTGACCTTTGACAAGCGCTTGCCTTTGAGCGCATTTAACTTGTTCCAATGCATACTCTGCGTGTTTCTTTAAACGCAGAATTGTAGTCCACTCACTTTCTTTAAGTGCGAGGAGCTCGTCCAATTTGCTTACTTGAACTTCCAGTTGTTTCGCAATGGTTTTTGAGTGGTACACGTAATCCGTTGTTGACTTATGGTCGGTTGATGTGCTAGTGTCCTGATGTCTTCCCGATGATAACCCCCTTCCAATGATGTTTTTATTTACCACAGAAGAAGATGAGGAGGAAGAGGAACTTTGTTGACTTCCATACGTTTCCACTTCAGACATAATTTCAGAAGATGAGCCTAATCCATTTAAGAGCAAATTATCGTGAACAGCAGCTTTCCTGCCGGTTACATACTGTTTCTCGTCCATTGAAGATTGAATGTCATCCTGAGATGGCTCAAGCTCAGGATCTCCTGCTGTGGATAATAAAAACACGAATTTTTAATGCAAATTTTATTTCAAGCTCACACCCACAATACAAATAATTTTTTTTAAAGGTAACATACCTTCTTCCATCACAAAACTCCCGTTGCCGTCGTTCGCCACTTCACTGCCGGTACTAGCGACATCATCGTGATTTTCCCCGCTTTCAACATTCCTGGCACAAACTTCCTTCATTCCTTCTGACTTTGACTCTGCTTCAAATCTGACGATTTCTATCGTAACCGGACCGATTTTAATAAATTCACTCATTTCATCCTAGTAGTAGTAGGAAAACAAAAAAAATTGGTTGATGATGATATGATGAATCATTAATCAATTTATTAACAAAAAAATTATGACAATAAATTTTATTGTTCAACTAGTCAACTTCCAATCACATGAACCTGTTCAATTGTACTTACCTATAAATTTTAATGGAACAAACTGTTTTAACCCAGGTTAAAATTATTTAGTAACAAATTAATTAATTATTATAATTGCTATACGTGCACTAAAAAACGAAATCAGCTGGCGTATAAGTGTCAACGCACGCAAGTAGTACAGTGTTTAGTGTTTGTTTTCTTTTAAACGTAGTCCAACAAAATGTGATGATGAGTGATGATGAGATCAAGAAGATGAAAGGATGAATTTGTCGGTCGCTATACCCCGCTTTAGTTCCCCGCTTGCATTGCAAAGTGGTTGCGTCATTTTTGTTAGGTTACCTAGATTAAAGTAGGTAAGCAAGGATTGCTAAGCAAACACGCATTAGAAATCGTCACGCATCTATATAATATCAACCCTGTTTCATTTCTTGGAACTTTTTCTTATTGTCATTAGCCTGGCCCGAAATCATTTAAAACTATATCCAACATCCTTGTTTTCGAATCATGTAATATTCTTAAAATTAAATTATTTTAATTTTCATGAGCCTCATTTATCAAACAAAGAACGGATTTTTATATTTCACATGAACAATGGGTAATAATTGGTAATTACTGCTTGGTTTAAATAATATAGATGGAAATAATTATTAAACGGATTCGTTTGATTACTACTTATTCCATTAATTTTATTGAAATAATGCCAATAAGCATTATTATTTCCATAATAATGTACGTTTACAAAAGTCAAAAGTACAGAACTAAAAAGTGCAATTCAAATATGATTTCATGTTTTATGTTATGTAAAATGATAATATAACATTTAATTCGATGATTTTTCATATATTTCAGATAAGCCTTGAAATTTTTCTTAATCAATATCATCATCATCATCATCACTATTATTACCTCCATTATAAATATTAACGAAATACAAGTAACTGGGCCGGACCCAGTCTGAATCAGTTTTTCAGCCACAAAAATGTGAAAGGAATCAATCTGGCCAATAACATTTATGTGCACACTACACTGCACAGATTTACAGCTAAAAAAATATTTACCATTATAAAATTTATGGTGTAAAAAATGATGAAAACAAAAAACAAAACAATAACTATCTCATTTCAATATTTGAGTTTATTATTTTATTAGTCTTAAAACATTAATGTATACTTATTATTAATTGTCCAAATGTCACAATTTCATAATAAAAATCTTTAGTAAAGGAAGAAGAGAGTTCAAAATTATAATAAAATGTGCACGAGGTGTATTACAGTACTTGTTATTGTAATTATTGTCATTAAAAGGGCCCGTTCAGGGGCAAATAGTACAGAAAGCAAAATCAAAGAGGTTACAAGAGTTCTTCATTCCTTTCATGATTTATATAAATGGGCTTCTAAAGAGGAGGAAATCACAAAAGTGTTCAGTGCAGTGCTCCATGAGCTTTTGGCAGAGAAATCTTTCATTATCCAATATTTGAAACACAACAACAGACAAAAATACATTTCGACGCATCGAAAACTGACCAAACTTCGTACACCCGTTCATTACAGCATATTATCAAATCATGGTAATAATTTGAAATTTGATTTAATTTATTGATTAGAAATACCTACCAAAGTGATTCATTATTATGGTGATGTAATTGTTTCTGAAGGTAATGTCAAGCAAGTTCTCAGAACTGGAAATAACACAAAGGACAAAATGTCCGCCTGGATAACATCGTTCGACTTTTTCATATCCATCAGCTCAATTTTACAAATTCATCGTTTTTATGGTTTACTTTTAACAACTGGAATTTCTGTGGAGTCATCATACGGAGGACTCATGCGCGACTTGCAATGTGTGGAAATTGGAATGCATGCACTCAATAGAAAAATGTATAGCAGAGCGGTGGAATGGCTGAATTTTGTAGCAAAATCATCTCTAATTTCTCTGAATACGAACAGTGGAATATCAATGGATTTAGTGGCGACAATCTTACTAACTGCTGTACAAGTGGTACCCAAACACATTACTTTTTTATTCATGTCACGTTTAAATTTGGAACACATGGACTTTTACTAAGGGACTACGCAGTCTCCTTTCCTTAAAATTAAAATGGAATGTAAACTAAAGTTTCAAACACCGATCTTTCCATATACCATTGTACTAAGGTTTATTATTCAAACACAATGCACGGCTCTATTCTGTCATATTTTCAGCATAACAAAGTACTCCTGAGCATAAAATACTTGAAGAAACCTATCAAGCTCTGGAATAACCTGTACGGTGGGCCAATCACAACCTATCCAAGAGTGTCTAAAAGTTCTAAAAGAATATCATGGCAAACTCATCAATTACTCCATCCAAAAAGTTACTGGAACCTAATGAACTACAGAACTGAGGAAATGATGTACAAGGATTTTTGTAAAGGCAAAACATTTCAAACTCCGGAAGTGCAAAAACGTTTAAAATGCTACTACGAACGCTCTCGTCATCCATATCTTTACATAAATCCCGTGAAAATGGAAATTCTTTCTGAGGAACCCCCAATCATTCATTATTATGACGTAATAGGTTCCAAACTCATTGAATACTTGAAAGCTTTTCATCAGACCAAGGTTCGTATGAAGATTGTGTATCAAGGTGACGCACAAAGCTGGGAATCTGTGGTCGAAGAAACCAACTCAGAGAGGGTGGATATGAACTTTGCTCCACACAATATTCCCATGTTTGGACCCATTTCAGAGATAATGACGGATTTGAAAATTGTGGACAATGCAGAACCAGTGCAATATGTAGAATACGTTTATGGAAAATTTCTTAATATTCATTCGGATACTGTAAGGTTTAATGAATTATGTATAAAAACATTTTCTGGAACATTATGTCAATGTAATGTTTTTTCGTAGATCGATGTTCGCAATATTGAATCTTGGTTATCTGTCAGTCTGTATGGAGAGCGGCTTGCGACAATCCTGCATATTGTAAGAAATCAACCTACGTTGCACGTATATGAAAACGTTAAAGGGTAAATGCTTTTTTAGCTGGAGGCACCAGAATATGGCGGTCAAACGCCGTTTTTTCAAGCTGGAATTTTCGCTCGACCAGTGAAAGGTTCAATGTTGGTTTGGTTTAATGCATATCGGAATGGAACCAAAAGGAAAGATATGCTACATGGTAGCTGTCCTCTTATCCATGGAAATAAAATTGGTATGTATTTATGCAATAAAGGTAGTAGTGAGTTTGATTACATCAAATTAAAAATTGCTTGTACCATTGAGTTATTTTGTGTTATTTAGTGACAGTCATCCCGGTTCGCTACAAAGGAAATTGGAAACGCTACCGTTGTTCATTAAACCGAAATGAGTAGGATGATAAAGTGGTGTGTAGTTATGGAAACTTGTCAATGAACAATGGCAGGATAATTAAAACTAAAATTTAATTGATGACAAGTAGTATGATGAATCATCATCATTGATGATCTTATGATCTTTATTTTTATATTGTAATTTGTTTACAAATACCAATCCAAGTTTGTGAATAGCACTTGAAACTTGATCATTATCAATGATTGATAATTTATCATCCACGTCACCTCCATCCTTCTTTGAAACTTCTTATGGACAGTTTACGACATAAATGCCAATCACAATACAATGGCCATGTACAGCGTATAAAGCCTAAAATAGTATAAAGTTTTATATAGAAATTTCTAAGAGATGGAATCAAACTTTTCTAGGATATAGCAAGAAACTTATTTTAATTTATAATCTTTATTGACTTGCTTCATGTGCATAAATAATGAAAGGAGACAAAAGAATTTGATTTTGCCCCATTTGAAATGGAAAAATGCTTGGACGAGAACAATGGACAATTAATTAACTTTATTGCTTGCCAAACCCCCTAGAAATTAAAACAAACGTAGCTTAGTGACAAGTCAATTTCATCGCTGTTATTGCTTAACTTGTCATCGTGCTAGTACTCCTTATATCCCTTTACACAACTCCACGCGTGGACGTGGCCACACGTAAGATACTTTGATTCAAGCTACCTTCATTACCATTGTCGTCTTCTTATATACTTCCATTAGTCCACATTTTCCATCATTCGACTTGAAGTCCAGAGGTCAGCTTGATTGAGAAGCAATACTATGCATTTTGCAAGTAAAGTGGAACCAAAAAATAAATACCTAAATATGAATTTCATTCATTTACTTGTAACGCTCGTAATATTTGCTGATGATTCTGCTGGTGACCCATGGGGAATCATTCAATCTTTCGATGATCTTATAAAATGGGCCATTAAAGAAGAAAAAGTTGCAACCTTGCTAAAAGTTAAACTTGAGGGATTACAGCTGGAGCTATTCAAAATCAAGCAACACTTAAAAACTTTCAAGCGACAAAGCCATTGCGTTTTCCGTCATTCATCTATTTCCAGATATGCAAACAAACACACAATACTCATCCAGAAAATCAAAGAAATGGACACCAAAAGAGACAGTAAAACTGAATTTACAAACTAAAAAGCTTCAAATTAACAAAATTATACATTTAAAGTACAATACCAATTTTTCTATTAGACCTATTTGTTGTTAAGCAACTTACATCACACGATGTGTTCATGTCCATCAACGGATTTTTACACATTCATCATGTATATGGGATACGACTAGCACAAGGATTTGCTTTGGAAACTTCCACCGGAGGGCATTTAAGGCATATTCAGTGTATGGAAATTGGAATGCATGCACTTTCACGGAAAATGTATTATAGAGCTGTGGAGTGGCTAAGTTTGCCTGTCAACAAAAACTTACTAAACATAAGAAGCAACATGGCAGTACCAATCGATTTTCCGGGGTCCATTTTGTTTGTTTTAATTCAGCAGGTGCTGGCACTATTTAATTTTTCAAAAAGAAATACGCAAACATTAAAATTAAGATTTACTTGATTATATCCAGCACAATAGAATATTCCACGAAGAGAAACAAGCAAAAAATTTCAAAAATCTTATAAACCTGTTTAGTGAACCCATCAGGATCAATTTAACCACAAATCATTTGCCCCGTAAACCGAAAAGGATATCATGGAAAGGTTATCAACTAAAATATTCCAATAGATTTTGGAACATGTTGAATAGCTCGCGAATAGAAGCTAGATCTCAAGGGCTCTGTAGAGGCATCTTGTTCCAAACACCCGAAACACAGAAACATCTTAAATGCTACTTGAAACAGAATCATCCATATTTGTATATAAATCCTGTAAAAGTGGAAATTCTTTCGATGAAACCCCCGCTCATTCAATATTACAATGTTGTGGGTCGTAAAACTGCCAAGTACATGAAGTCATTTTACCAATCTCAAGTTCACCTAAATAAATTGATACAATCTGCGGCAGAGGCAAGAGAAAAAGTGGTGGAGCAATCCACAGCGACAAAGACAGAAATGTACAATATCCCACGTAACTTTCCACTGTTTGGAGCTGTTTCGGAGATTATAACGGACTTGAAAATAGTGAATAGCTCGGAATCAATGATATATTCAGAGTACACCTATGGCGCCACACTGAGTGTTCACTCGGATGTGGTAAAAAAGCCGATTTAATCATCATAATAATCACCGTTATATTATTGCTCTGTAGCTCATAAAAAATATATTCCGTATTAATTGAATGTAAAGTTCTTTTTAGATTACACGTGCGAGCCTGAGTGATTGGTTATTTATTTTCTCACACGGAGAGCGACTCGCTACACTAATGTATTATGTACGTCTTTCTATATTGTTTTTTATCGATGATCTCAGTATTTCGAAATATTATCGAAATTCAAAATTAAAGTTATTTGTAACATATTAACCTTTGTAGCTTGAAGAGCCTGATTTTGGAGGTCACACTCCATTTATTCAAGCAGGAATATATGCGCGTCCCGAGAAAGGTTCCGCTATTTTGTGGTTTAATTCCTACAGGAACGGTAGCATACGCCAGGACGTGGATCACAGCTCATGTCCATTGTTACATGGAAATAAAATTAGTGGGTGAAATAATTACAGTTTTAACATCACTTTACTAAACAATAATTATTCATCTTATGATTTTACAGTTATGCTCACACCCATTTGTTACCGTGGAAATTGGAATAACTTTAAGTGTTCATTAAACCGAAACGAATGACCCTTAAGATATATACATATTTATCAATAAGTTTATGGATGAATAAATCGATATGAATCAGGCAAATAAATTAAATGAATAAAGATCAAATGTTTCATTCAATATATCATTTCTTATTTCATCAAAACATTTAGTTATTTCATACTAATACATCTTACAGTACATTCACCATAATAATACCATCGCTAATTATAAAAATATGATGTGATAACCGCTTCATTAAGTAGAATGGCATTTATAAGCTTTATTGTCAATTAAAGATTTGCCAAATTGCATGAATAGTCAAAAATTTAAACTATTACAATTATAGCCTGAGCAATTAAAATAAATTCCGATCTAAATTAGGTAATTACGTAATTTAGGAGAAAAGTAAATTAGATTTCGATAGGGTTCATGCATACACTTTTTATAGGCTTTATATGTTCACTACCCAATATTAAAATTATAGGATTCATTTGATTTGAGAAATGAGTAACAATATTTTCATACATTTATTTATAGCCATAATTAAAAGTAAAACTGCCAATTAAGGAAAATATTTTTCGGTTCGTCTATGCAGCTATAAATACTGATTCACAACATTGACATTCATCCAGTCAACAACATATTCGCATCATGAATACCCCTTACAAATTTATATTTACTGTCTTTGTTGCCTTTCTTGTTTGTTGGGAGACTGTTGCATGGAGGCCATTCCCCCCAGGTATGTACCTGCAGCCTAAAACCTTTGATAACTTGTATTTGCAGTTTGAAAGCGAAATTATCTCGAGGATTTTGAATTATATGCATTTTATTTGTTTTTATAGGTGTGATAGATATTCTCCATGAAGCGTGTGATGCACTATGTCCATTTCGACCTTTCGAGGTGTCAACGGGGTACAGTCCCCCCGCCGTAAGCTTGGCCCGTTTAGGAAGAAAATGAATACATTACAAAGGATTCATTTCATACGTGAAAGGTGAATCGGTGGGACAACTCGTAGTAGGTACAAATATAAAACATCACATTGTCAACTTGTGAATAAAATATATTTTTTTTAAACATATATTTTCGATTTTAATTTTTTGCGTGGTTATTTTAATACATTATCGAATAATGCCTGTGATTAATAAAATCGATAAGCTATA
Source organism: Paronellides praefectus (assembly GCA_027744595.1). NCBI lineage: Eukaryota > Metazoa > Arthropoda > Collembola > Entomobryomorpha > Paronellidae > Paronellides > Paronellides praefectus. Next base: position 1,451 of record JAITYZ010000359.1, on the reverse strand, counting down.
GCATGCCTTGAGCCTATGACAAGTATATTGACTATAGTCATCTTTCTGCGAATGCCTTTATTTTATCCCACATGAAAGCAAGACAGACTCATTTCCTTCTGGTTAACGAATTTCATGAATACGTTTTATGTACAGTTTAGTATCTCTTGGCATTTATTGATCTCACTCAAAAAATAATTGAAGTAGTACATTTTATCTATTGTAAGAATTTCTTCTCAGAAAACACCAAAATGCATCGGCCAATAATGTTAAGCAAGTACCAAGTTACTTTATATTATATCTATCACATTTTCAAACTGTTCTTTAATATAAGTTTGTTAAATCGTGGTTGTATAAATTTTAATTAATACAAATGGACATAATTATTATAGTTTTATAGAAATACAGTAAGTAGTAGTATACATACGGTAGTTGACTATCTCTTCGCTGAGCTGAAATCCAATTTTTCTGCATTTACTTAATAAAATTACTGGGGAGGGATCATATCACTGTTTTGTCATGTTTTCAATATCATTAAAGGAACCGGATGAAAGATATGGAACGCGATTTAAATATTCACAAAAATGGTTTGTGCCAACGTTGCTTAGAAAGGATGTGAAACCGTCGATATGATGACATTGCTGCATAATATAAATTGATGCAGTTGCAAAGAATTTTATTCCAAATAAATAATTAAATCAACAGTAAGTAAATTTTATTGCCACAGTCGTAGTTTTATTCGAAAAAAAAGTGCACAACTTTTACCGTAAGCCTGCTCATATATAATACTAGATTGTACAAAAAACCAGAGAGATTTCAGTTTAAAAGGAAACTTTTTGGGAAATAAAAAAAAATGGAAATTCGAAACAATCAAGTCGTTCTTGCGACGGTAATATTCATTTCAGCATCTGCCATCTGGTTGATAGCTTTACACATGCTTTCAAAGAATATCCATCCCTCCACAGGAGATGAGAAAGGTAATTAATTTATTCATAAAACTGTCAACGCATTTAAGTACGTATTTCATACTTTTTGTTTTCATCATTTGATATATTTTTTTTAAATTGCACACGTAAATACAAGGAGCTTCTTCGGTTGCTCAACTGGAAGTCAAACTGGACCAATTGGAAAACAAGTTGAAATCTGTCACAAATCAATTGGAATTTTACGAGAAGCGTCATTCATTGATGATAGAAAACATGGAGAAAACAGCAACTAAAGTTGCTGAACAAGTAGAAAAAATGCAAAACAAGGATTCCATACATCAACTGGAATTAAGATTGCTGACTGTGGAGCATAGACAGAATGGAATTTCCAGCAAACTGGACAACTTTGAAAGCAAATGGTCAGCTATACTGGAGAATTTTTCCAATAGTTGTAAAGGGGAAATGGAAAACCGTACCATGGAATTTCTAAAACATGTTAATGATAAATTGACTTTAGAGCTGACTGGAGCCATTTCCAAGTTCCAA
>JAITYZ010000358.1:0-16392 GCA_027744595.1 Paronellides praefectus | reverse complement strand
TGCAACAAGCTGGCGCTCTTTTTGTTCATAGAAATAAACGGAAACAAAAGAAAGGACAAAAGGAACTGCCAGGTTAGTATTTTTGCTAATTAAATGGTACAATATATAATATAGCCAACAATAAACAAAAAACATACACGTTCAAAACAGACAAAGCCAATTATTTATTGCTTCCCGCTACATACGTAAGTATACATAAATGAAAGCATGTATGTATTATATAATATCCTATTTTGACATTCGAACAGGGCCACGGGGCTATCCACTTTTTGGAAATGCTCTTGATCTGACGGGGAAAACAATGCAACATGAGCAATTTAATAAATGGTCGGAGGAATATGGGGATATATACAAAGTTAAACTTGGATTGCAGACGTAATGATTTTTTTTTACTAGCTTGTTCATAATTCTCAAGCTGGAATATGTACATTGATTAATTTTGCGATTGCAGGGCAATCCTAGTATCCAACCCGAAAATGGTCAAGGCGATTATGAATGATCCCAATTATGTTGGACGACCCCACTTTGACGGATTTGACTTGTATGAGAATGAGCGTCTTGGTGGGTACAAGAAAAAAAATACTTTGAAACGTTTCATCAAAGAATATGATTAAACTATTAAACCAAAATCCGATTGTATATTTTTAGGTATGGTCAACTCAGAAGGAGAGCTTTGGGAGGTTCACAGACGTTTTCTTTTACGGCAACTACGTGATTTTGGGTTCGGTAAGTCGGCAATGGAAAGTTTGATTTTGGAGGAGCTTAATGAAGTTTTAGAGAAATTCAAAGCAAACGAGGGAGAGCCAGTTGGAAACATAAAAACAACGCTGTCATTAGCTGTGATCAATTCCTTATGGACAGTTGTCAGCTCCCAACGTTTCAAGCATGATGACCCGAAATTGTTAAAACTTGTCTCAAATACCAGCAAGTATGTTTTACATCCATGCACAAAGTGATGTAAAAATTATGTTTTTTATGTTTATTTTTACAAAGTTTAAACTATGTATTTACAGGGTCGTTGCTGACTTATTTGAAGGAAGTGGAGCGAAAAAATTAGTAATTTTTATGCCTTGGCTGAGACACATAATTCCTGAATTATCTGGCTATAATGCATTTAGAAGTGTTTTTGACAGCAATCGTACATGGTTTGAAGATGTTCTTGATGAGCATAAAAAGAACTATCAAGAAGGAAATCTCGGGTTTGTAAAACTCAAATTATTATATACGCTACATATTGTATATTGACTTCCAGAATTTGTATGATAATTTATTAATTTATATATTTTTTGGGACATACAGGGATTTTATTGACGTCTATTTAGCAGAGGTGAACAAGACTACTGACCCTAAATCCGTGTTTTACGGCAAACCTGCAGGTATTAATAATATTATTTAATATATGAAACGCAAAATATTAAATAATATGTACATATGTTTATGCTTCATATGTTTCCGTTTATTTCTATGAACAAAAAGAGCGCCAGCTTGTTGCAACAATAGCGGATTTGTTTTTTGCTGGAAGCGATACCACCTCAACTACTCTGTCTTGGGGAGTCTTGTACCTTTGCAAATTTCCTCATGTTCAAAAAAAGTTTCAAGAAGAGATTGCCAGTATTTCAAACAATTCCAGGAACATATCCGTGGTTGATAGGCCAAAGTATTGAAAATATTAATTTAGTTAGTTTTAGCTTTCTGCTAAAAGAGTTTGGCTTTTCAAAATGTAAACTTATTGTTCTATTTACAGAATGGATTATACTCTTTCATTGATCGATGAGATCCTTCGTTTCTCATCTATTGTCCCGGATGGTGTCCAACACCGTGCAATAGCTGATAAAGAAGGTTTTTATCTGAGGCCGGGAAGTATCAGAAAAGCGATAACCTTCTTCCTTTCCAAATTGGAAGACGCCAATGCGTTGGCGAAACTTTGGCTCGTGATACCATTTTCCTTTTCTTGACCAACATTTTCCAAAGGTTTGCCGTTACATTTGATCCCAATTCTCCTGAGCCTACCTTGGATTCCCTACCCAATTTCTTACTGCACCCCAAACCGTACTCAGTTATCCTCAAAGACAGAATCACAAATTGAAATTGATTTATATATACAGCACATCAATAAGAATTGATTGCATTTTTTTCCTTTGACATTTTAATGTCTCTTGTTACCATTTCAAAACAGGTACATAAACAACAGCCTGTGTTTGTTTTCCTTGTACCACAGATCAATCAAATCTTTGCCCAATAAATAAAGCGTTTTTAAAAAGACAACGAGCGTTTGTTTGTTTTAGCATAATATTACGTACGACTACAACCAAGTTAATTTTTTTTCCTTTTCTCAAGACGTGGATATAGAATCACCATCTAAAACACAAGCGTATACTGCTCACCCCCACCAGAATATATTTATAAGAAGGAAAACTTTAATTTGAACAGGGCAATAAGATAAAGAAAAGGTGTGCCGTCATTACCGTCACAGAGCTCATCATTATTTTCATCCTATTTCATCTATTTAGGTATATACCTACTACACTACTCACCCACCATAATATGTTGATTTTCCCGTACCCCCAGTATCCCCACCACCATCGTCGTCGTTATCATTATTTCTTTCATCCTATTATTTTAGCCATTACCGTCATTGCATCTTACGAATGCTTTCTTTTCTTGCAATTTGCGACTAGATTCTAAATAATAGTAACTACCCTCAACTGAAAAAAGCAACAGGGTTTAAAAAAAACTACAATTCAACTTCTTTTTTTTACAATTTCTTTCAAAAAGTAACAAGAGAAAAAAAAACAGCACATTAAAAAATCCGTTGCTTTTTTCACCATATTGTTCAATTCTTTTCTTTGTGTTATTTAACTTGTACACCTTCTTTCACAGCAGCACCAGGTAGCTTTTGATGGCCCAGCGTGTGTAGAAAAAAAGGAAGCCCTCTAGGGACAAATTACTATCTGTCGTGAAGAGGAAAGAGATGAAATAGGTGAGTGCAAACAAAATTTAATGATTCAGTAGTCAGTATAGTAGCAACTGAACCAGCCAACAGCAGCAGCAGGCTGGCATGCAGCAGGTAACGAAGCCAAAATTGAAGATTAAGTGAGCACACACTGTTTTCCCCTTCTCTCTTTCTCTCGTTTTGTTCTGCGTGTACCTGGACCAGACTGTAATAGACGACCAAAATCTTTTCTTTTTTTTCACCACCACCAGCATTCATGAACATTTGCAGACGTTTTTTATTCAAACCACCACCATTGTCAATCCTAATTTCTTTTAAAAACACGCTTTGCTACCTTTCCCCTGTCTTGAGTATAAGCCCACGGCATATAGTTGTCTTTATGTTTTTAAGCGGAAGTAAAAGGTGGGAAAATAGAAGGGAAAAACATTGTGAAGCAAGCAGCCATATGTATACCTCCTACTACACATACACAGCCTACAGTCACAGACAGACAAAGAACTGTAGTAGCTGTACACAAAATTGATGTATAAAAGAAGCTATTATATTGCAAGAAAAAATCTAGACAAAGCATATTTAGTCTTCTTGTATACGTATTTCTATTATTTATGAAGCCATCCAAAGAGAAAAAAATAAATATACTGCTTCATCATCAGGGGAAATGGTTCACACAACACAGCATCCAAGAATAATAATAATAATACTCTTTTCAATATAATCCCAGCATTGCCACAACCACCACCACCAAAAAAGGTCCCTTCGTATCATAGAAAGCAACAGATTTTCTGGGGTTTTCTTCTTTTTCTTTCTCTCTCTCGAACCAACATATTTTAGTGCCAAAGAGCAGCAATACTTTCGTGTTTCGCGCTTTCACAAAGAACTCGGTTTATTCTCTCTACCAGCAAACTTGGAAACGATCTCTGAGGTTAGTGAACTCGACCGGTCGCCTGGTCCCTGTGCTTGCGATTGGCAAAAAGTGAGCAAAAAAAAAGAAGTAAAGAACGCGTTCTCTTTTTCCTTCCACTTTTTTTTAATATACTCACATGCGTCTCCTTTTCTTTCTTTTTCTTTTTCATCTACTCCTATTGCATCGTACAGTGCACACACGTAAATACAACAACAACAATATTTTCCCATGTGTTCCCAACCATCACATCACGTAGTATAATGTATATTTTGCCGCATACTCTATTTCTCTTTGATGTGTTGTGTGTTTTGTTATGTATTCTGAAGTTACTCTGCTGCTCCTATACTACAACAACAACTGACTGAGAGAACCACAATTTTAAAGCTTTTTATGCACAATGGGCCAAGGCGAGAGGAGAAAAAAACAAACATTTTCCCTATCATATAAAACATTACTTCTGTCATTTTTTCATTATGTTTCACAACTCTACCCCTTTTTTACTTTTTATACTACTTTCTAACAGCATGAACATAACACGTTAAAAAACTTGTTTAACAAAAAACAGGCGAAATTTTTGGCAGTAGTGGAGCAACCATCTAACCAACCAACCAAACTAACCAACCCACCGCTAAAAAAAAGAGAGAAACAAGCTACTTCTGCTGCTGCTGCTACTACTACAACTACTACTATTACTACTCTTACTGCTGCTGCTGCTCTGGAGAGAATTATGTCATGTATGAATCTCGTGCTGTGCTGTGAATAAAAGCATTCTCATACAGTTTTCTGTCAGCAGCAACATTAGAAATTAGGTCAGTTGTTGGAGAGTAGAGCAGAGTCGTAAGTATGCCTTAACAAGAGCCGGAGCGTTATACATAAATACATTCCTTTTTTGCTAGTACACTGATATATTCTAATATTCACAAAAGCTTAGAACCACCTCCACCGCCACCGCTGTGTTTTCTCCAAGGAGAGATTGACGTTAGTCATCCAGCAGAGGAGTAGTAATGGGAAAAGAAGAAGAGAGGAGAGAGAGAGAAAGGGAGAGAAAGAGAAGGGAAAAAATGAGCCTCTGCTTTATTTACTTGTAGAACTAATGGCAGGTATTAGCAGGCTTACTACCACATATAACCCATTTTGATTATGATGGTTGATGTTGATGATGGTGGCCTGGCATCGTTGAGCTCTCTGATATAGCAGCAGTAGTAGGAAGAAGGAATGAACGAATAGAATGTGAAAAAAGTAAAGAGTGGTAGACATTTGTGTGCATGTTTTACTATGTGAGTGAAGCGTAACTTTTCTCTGTCCCATAAAAGGAATCATTAAGAAGTATGCACTTGGTTGTAAAACCACAAAACTAACAAAATTCTTCTTTGTGTGTACCTTGTGTACTATCTTTATTATTATTATTATTATACACAAACACAACTATAAACATCGTTAGTATATAGGTACTTTTATAGTTTATTTTATAAAAGGGAAAGGCATATCCCACAGTGTGTACTATATACACACACATGATGGTATATATTTTTTATTATGTACATTTTATTCAACACGTACCTACTTTTAAGCTGCAACTCAACTTTTAACATTTAAAGTTGAAAGTTGCTCGTCTTGTGTATAGGGTTAGTTTGCTCGTCTCAGAAAGCCCTCCATTAAAAGTAAAAAATGGCGAATTTAAATTAAACTTCGTAATTGCTTTCAGCGAAACTTCTAGTAGATACAAAGGAATGCTTATTACTACCTCAGCTACGCTACATGCTCATATGTGCATTTTGAGTTATCTTTTGTATTGTACATACATAATAGCTATATGCTATAGCACACACCAAACTCTGCTTAAAGGGATATCAAAATTAATATTGCAGCTCTATATACCCCCATATTTTATATACTACATACGTAATACGTGTGCTTTACACAATGTTACTTTCTCCATTGCTTACATTTTTTCGCATTACCAGTCTCTAATTCAAGTTGTTGTAAAGTAAAGAAGAAAGTTTACTTATCTTGGAAAAGACTGAAAATAAAGGAAATGTCTAGCTAGATACATATTTATTTTGATTCTAGTAGAGAGGGAGGTGAGTGTACTCCTACTATGCACATAATTGCTTACATTATGCCACTTTTTAGCAAAGTATATTAGAGGCCTTTCATGAATATCTTGATAAATGAATTAGTAACGTATGGTGTCAAATATTATCCTACTGCCGCCTGTGGAAAAATTAAATAATTCAAAAAGTTTGTTCACGTAATTTTCCTAGTTTATGTAGAGTGAAATTAGCATACCATATATATATCCTTTGTTCAAGTTTTTTCGATTTTACTCAATGTAAAAAATACCATCTTAAAAAGAAAAAAAACTTCTTATGGAACAAGTGCAATATATGGACGTGTGTTATTAGTAATAACTTATTATACATAATATGGAGAGTTTTCAAAGCTTTCGTGAACAAAAGCATTTTTGTGTGATTATTTTAGAAAATCCAAAATCGTTTGAGAAAAAATAAAATTAAACCAAAAAAATGGTAAATGTCTCGTATAGTTTTTCTAAGCTTTTGCAATTTTGCCATTCTCATGGTCAGGTAATGTAGCTGACATGCACATGGCGTGTATAATAAAGCGGAAAGTTGAAAGTAAAATTGGGACAGTATAAAACTGCGTTCAAAATGGGAATATTAGTAAAGCATATACATGCATCCATTTTCTCTTCATTTTTTTGAGTATTTACAAAAGACGCCTTCTAGGATTTATCAATGTGCTCATATTTTTGTGAGTTTGTCCTGTTTTATTTTCCACAAAGAAAAGGTAACATCAACTTTTGCCTTGTGCAATTATAAAATGTGCGGTTTGAAAGAGGAGTGATAACGGTTCCAATTTATGTCAGAGCGAGTCTCTGGTGGTTGTAATGCGGGACAGGTGACTACTTTTTCAGGGTATTGTTATGTTTAATTATGTATACATATCATTACGTGCTACATGTCAGTGGCTTCTTGGCATTTACCTCTGGCGGTGGAGGCAATCGAATCACTTTTAATGGCTTACATAGGACGGAATATGGCTTGCGGGTTTAAATACGTGAAATGAGAAAAAAAGTCATGATGGGGAAAATGGGAACTTTAATAGCATATTATACACTCTCAAAATAGTACGTCCCCGTATGGAATTTTAATACACTTATTAAACCAAACTTGAAAATAATTGTGTATATATATTTCGAGATTGTGCATTTAGAAAGGAAATGGGAACAAGATAGACAATAAAATTGGGTAATAAAACGTCATAAAAAGAGTATGAGAATATTAAATTATTGTGCATATTACTATGTAATAATATTGTCATGCGAAAACCCATCGAATCAAAAGATTTTTCTTGATAAATATTCATCCGAATTCGACATGAAAGTCCCATAAAAAAACATGCCCTTGCTTCCAATTGAGTGCAATTAATTTGCAAGGTCAATCAAGGTTCAAGGAATTTTAACAACAATTCTGTTTCATCGTCTTTTTACAGGGAGTCAAGTGAAAACTTTAAAACAAAATAAAAGCATTACAAAATAAAATCATAAGCTTATTTTATTCTTACTTTCTTACTTCAAATTATTATTAATACCCTTTTGTTTTATTCAGGAGTATGAATATTCATTTCTTTAAATTTAAAGCATGGACATAGATCGTGGGTAAAAAGGATACATACTATAAGCATATAAAGCGTATATTATGCAGGAAATCAAAGGTGTTGTACTCTCAGGAGTTGATGGTTAGAAGAGCGCTAATAAAGTGTCGACTCAAGAAGACATAACGGCACATTTCGTGAACCTTGTTGATGAATAATGAAGTAAACAGTGATATTTCCCGTGCAGTTAATTCTAACTATTATTGTAGTGTTGAGGTGACTGTACTACATAATTACTAATTACCGTATTAAGACATTTTCCTCCTCAGCCAGTAGGAGAGGACTCCCATGAATATTGAGTATAGCGCTATAGAATGCTTTGTTAATTTAACAAAGTGGTAATCAGATTGGCAATATTTGGCATAGATAGTGAAGGCATGTCATGTGCAAATATGTATACCTATACATATTCTAGTGTTTTCATGAGTTACCTTTGTGAATAATAGATATATAATATACGTATACGTAAATCCTAAATATCTACATACAAAATTTTCAAAGCATGTATACCAGCATAATATTCCTTCCAAAACCTTGTTGCCTGTTTCCCATAGTCAAGCCTTCATGAATAATAATATCGCAAATTATAGCATTATAATTGGAAAGAATAGCTTATGGTATCATTATTTGGTTTTTATCTGAGCTCTTTAAATTACACAGTCGACTCTGTTGACAGAAGGTGTTGAAAAGAACAAGTCACATAATCGCTCTCGGAGAACAAAATCTCATCAGCAAAATGATGCTCTCAAGATGACGTCTTGTATATCATTTTTGATATAGTATATCTCCTATATATATTTATTCATGACAAGCTTGCATGTATACCCCCATATTATATGTACTTTTATAAAGAAAAAAGTAATACTGTAAAGCACTCACTTACTTTTGTACACGCTATATCAACTTTCACTTTCGATCCTTTTCTTCACGACGCTCATATTGTCTTTCTTCGTCAACACTCTTTCACGTTTCATGCCACTACTACCAGTCATTGTGAACATCAAACTAGTATGCGGTGAAAAAATGTTTGCCTGCAGACAGGCCTCCTTTTTTATTTTACTATCACATCCTTTCAACCTCATAATAAAATTATGTACATGTATGCATGCATACTACTACTCACACACTCACTCAGTTATCATGAGCACCACTTTTTATCATTATGTATTTATTCGAGATAATGCGGATTCCATACAAGACTTTCTCTCTTTCACTCGCTCACTCTCACTCTCTTTCTGTCTATAATGCTAAGTTTTCACTTTACCACGTCCAACAAATGTCAACGTCTCTATAATCCTGTTTCATGTTGATTGTCACACAGAAGCAATCATTTTCATCGCCACATATCAACACACCACCACATTTGAATATGTTGCAGAGAAACGGTCAATAATTGTTGCTGATTTTTCTCCTATATTCAAACAAACAAATTTACATGTACTAAATTACATTCAACAAAGAGCAGTTTTTTTCCTTTTCTTATCGGAATTACAAGTCCCACAACAAAACAATAAGTATGTAAATGGAATGACTTTCGTCACTCTTCGTAAACAATCATTCTTCTTGGCATGCCTTGGGCGATATTTTGTCCTAATTTGATAACAAAAATACTAATACTGTTATGCATACATGTTCCATAACTACTTATTGTACGCCTATATTATTATTATTCATATTTCATACAAATCAACCATTTCTTTTACAGTAGCTACGAAGAACAGTTCACAGAGTTCGTTTTATATTACGAACCCTTTTTATAGTACTACGAGCAATAATGTCACGCTATATGATTTATTAGTATAATATATAATTTAATATTATATTTTACTAATGGAGTGGTAGCAAACTATAAACATTGCTGATTTCTATCATCTACTTTTTCAGTCATTTTTATTAATGTATGAAATGGGAGCACGAGTAGTAATACGGGAAAACTAGGAAGCATGTATATTACACGGAATTTATTTTTCGGACACGGCATAAGAATGTCAAATGTCAACCTTCTTATTGCTGCCTAACTTAACACTAAAAGTGTTACACACACACATGCACACAAAGTACACAAAAGCATTGACCGGTTTTTACTATAATTTTTTTTAACAACTTTCTTTGTGTCTCATTTATTTACGGTACATGTGTAATGTGTAAGGTATACTTTATTGCTTCACTCCACACACACACCGAAATAACACATAATCCACACTCACACACACTCACACAGTAGAATATTTCTCAAGTCATGGGAAAACATATGGAAGCATCCACGTCACATTTTGTTATGTGGTAAACAGTGTGAATACTGTGAATAGAGAAAATGATAGCACCATAGTACCAGTTCTGGTATACTGCTGCGAATATTATGACCCGCTCTTTAAGTCATGGTCACTTTCGCTTTATTATGTGCTCTTTGATGACTCGCATGTGGAATATTGTGTAATATTGACACTTCTTGTCCATTACAAAGTTAGTTGCACCAGGACAAGACAGAGAAAGTAGAAAACTGTTAGATGAAAGCTCAGGAGTGACTAACCCCGTTTTCCACTCTGGCTTAAGATTTTGATTGTATGAAAACGGAGTGAGCGGGTTCTGTTTAGACCTGGCTTGGGTATAGTATAAGGCTCATAGGTTGGTGAAGAAGAAAAAAACGGTACAACACAACGTGTCTCTGTGTATAAAAGTGTGTAGTGAAATAAACGGAGAGAAAAGGGGAAAGGGAGAAAACTATGCATTTTACTCTACAGATTGTTAATACTACACTCGTGTTGTTTTTGCGTGCGTGAATGTATGTAGGTATACATACATGTTTTTAGTGCATAGTTACTACTGACGTCGTTTCAGGATCAAAAGTTTCAAGAAGTGTGCTTGCTGGTGCTGGTAACAAGACTACTGAACCTCAGTCATAATGTAGGTAGTAGGCTAAAGGCAAAAAAACACACACTGTGCTATTGTGTCTAGTTTTTGGTTAGCTTTTTAGGTAGGTATATGTATATTGCAGTTACCGATTAATACTCCACAGTCTAACAGGGAAGCACTCATTTTTCCCCAGCTCTTCTTTCTGCTCTCTGTTTTGCAATACTACCAGAATTTTTTTTCTTCTCCGAATTGGAATGAAGTTCAATACTTGTCACTGTTATACACACACAGCGTTTTATCAACAGAGAAACGACAAGGATGCATGCTTTGTACTACACAGCAAGCACACACAGTGATAATGATGGTGTGGCAGTGGAACGTATGATGATCATTTTAAAGGAAGGGTTTATACTTATATATATGAAGAGAAATATTTGCAAGGCGGCACTAGCAGCAGCAGGAGGCAAAAGGTAGGAGAGAGAGAGTGGGAAAAGTTTGAGATTCATGAAACATTGCTATTTACATCAGAGAATATAGGAATAAGAAAGAAAGAAGAGAGAGAGAGAAAGAGAGGCAAGGAAGTAGAAAGCAGGAAAGGAACATGTTCAGTTGAGGGAATATACCTATCCACCGTATTCTTCTCGGCGGAGATCGTAAGACCGACTTCCAAAGCGGCTGGCTGACTTCTCACACACATTCTACTTCTTGGTGATGGGATGTGTTGTAGAGAGAGAGAAAGAGAGAGACGTACTTCATACAGATTGTTTCCTTGTTGTTGTGATAAAGTACATGAGGACACTGGTTGGTGGTGGGATTACTTTTGGGAAAATTAGTACTTTACTCTAATGCAACACAATTCTAATTCTAATCCACCAACATTAAAGGTTTTGAAACACTTTTGATATTGTCGTTGGCAAACATGTAATAATATATTGGCTTCAATTGTACATACTATACAGGAGCACACTGTCCTGAAAGTCTTTATAGTTTCCATCAGACTAACGAATAAGATGAATTACATTCATACATCTTTACAAAATGATTCCGAGGATTATATTTATTTGAATAAGTGCAATGTAAATATTGATACAAAGTAACACAATTAAATTATCAAGAGCCTTCATTAATGCCATCAAGTATGAAATTTTGTTGCAGTGCTGTACATTCCAAAATAAAATATGTATGGCCTTGTTTTGAACTTTCAATCTAATAGAAATACATAATATTAAACTTGTTAATGCATTTTTCATCATGAGCTGTGTAGGTGGAAATTTTACCCATAGTATTTTGCTTATTTATCGAAATAAAACTAGCACATGTATGAAATTTTATGAATAAATATCTGAAAAATTATTTTCGCCATGTAATAATCGTAATTACAATATTATGTTTCAGGCAGTTGATATATTTTCCTTTGAACAATTAACCTCAATTTAAACTCACATATGCAGAAATACGTGTTTGTCATTGATGCTAATTGTTTGAAACAATAATTGCAAGTACCTAATTTTGAAGGATGCATAAGTATGTTGTTTTACTGTTTGGTACAATCTCATTGCTAAATATCCTAAATAATGATTCTGCTCTCAAAACCATTGTAACATTTACCTTCATCAAGTATATTATAAAACGTCGCCTAAAATTTAAGAGATCATGGGCAATTTGCTTGCTTCAAAACCAATGCGTTAAATGCAAATACATTTTTCTTTCTCATGCAGCCTTTCTCCTCTAGCATTTATTGCTTACTTCCTTTTTAGTGTATGTCCTGTGAAGTATTGCATAAAAGTATGTTGTTTTACTGTTTGGTACAATCTCATTGCTAAATATCCTAAATAATGATTCTGCTCTCAAAACCATTTTAAAATTTACCTTCATCAAGTATGTTATAAAACGTCGCCTAAAATTTAAGAGATCATGGGCAATTTGCTTGCTTCAAAACCAATGCGTTAAATGTAAATACATTTTTCTTTTTCAAGCAGCCTTTCTCCTCTAGTATTTATTGCTTACTTCCTTTTTAGTGTATGTCCTGTGAGAAAAAAACTAGCTTTTCACCGAACTACTCCGACGAGCAGTTGTGTGGTCCGTTATATAAGATGAAAAGCACTGGCGGCATAGACCTCTAAAATTTATGGTTTCAACATTATCTTTTACCAGTCAGGTCACCACGTTTCATTTGTCGTGCATGTACACGTTGTTGTTTTTAGAGCACCAAAAACTTATAACAACCCATAAAAATAATAATAAAATGGACGGATAATATGTAAGTGTAGAGCTCTTTTGATATAGGTATATATATATACATCTCTGTATTTAGTTGTTGTGCAAGTTGGCTTTTAACTTTCTCTCTGCGACTATATACGCATACGGGAATTTTATAATTCTTCTACTTCTAGACCAGAGTACTGAGGTGGCCCACAAACAACTTACAGCGATATGCTAAGACACTTCATTGTTTGTTCAAATGTATCTGTCCTTCCATCACAGCTTCCGCTGCTGTAAATAAATTACAACAACGGAGATTAATACATACCTACACACTNTACATACCTACACACTTTCACCTAAATTCCATTTTTTTAAACATGACTTTTGATTTAATCTCTTTACCACTTTGGGTAAAAATAATAATAAATACGAGTAAATATTTTAAACATACACGTATTTGTGATATTGACAGATCATTTATAGGAAGAATTATTAATGCAACAAAATTTACAGGGCTGTACTTTCGCATAGCGCTACAGCGTATGGCTATATGCATTTTTCAGAATCAAAACGAAGTATTTTGTGGAAGGCCATCGAACGACCTACGATAGTCTTTTCCATTGCGCCTTTGCTTGTAGACACTAGACACGTATAGAAATTAAGTCATACACAACTAACGTAACATTTCTTGGCCATAAACTCAGTCAAACAACGATAGTGACAGTAAAATGGAGGAGTGAACAAGGGAACTATATTATTATGCCTCTGAAAACTAACTTCTTACCTCTACAATCTAAACTATCTGAAGCTTGCATATTATTTTGGTTCGCATTGTCCAACTATTTTCATACCACGAACATGTATTTCAGATAATAATAATACCAAGATAATGATATTGAAAAAACATGGGTGGGTGACCATGTGTATATAAATTGGATATACACATAATATATATCTTGGGTCCATTATCTTTTCTCGTTCACAAAAAAAGTATGATATGTTCAAACGAACTGCCTATGACCAAACCTTCTATATCAACCTATAAGAACTCCCAAATTTTGCAGGCGTCATCACAATCATCATCATCATCATCATCATCATCCAGCATGGTCACATGCTTCAGCAATTTCTCAGCGTTACATTCCTACGGCGTAAAATTCTCTAATATATCCAATTGTGCACACGCACATTCCTAATAAAAATTGGTCTTTCTATGTTCATTCCATAATAATACGGACTATAACCTACAAACAAACAAAAAACACCATTCAATTTACTTTTACAAAAAAAATCGTCGTGTCGTGTGGTACAAAATTAAGCCAACAAACGGTAGTGTGGGTGGAATGCGAATGCGTTATTTTTTTTCTTCTTGAAGGGAACAGGCAACTACTGCAGTGGCCTATAATTCGTACGTTTACTGAGCTTGTATGGAGATACTACCACACAGGATAAGTATTCAAGAGAATTTAGTGTAGGGAAAGCTGTTCCCTATGTCAAATATCGAAGCTCCCTCAAAGCATAATATTCTTCTCTTAAACCCTTGCCGCATTGGGAATAGTAGCTTTGCGCGAGTTCGTGTTCTCCTTCGTTCTACGCACTTACGCAAAAGCACGCATTGTGCCTCCACCTCCACCAGAGTTGTTGGCGTCACTACTTTTTTAGTACTTTATCGTGAGAAAGTAACATAAAAACGATCATATTAAACACCATACGTATATGGATGTAACTACCTATACGTACATATATAGGTATTTACGTATACTAAACAATATAATATTATTATATGTATGCCTTACCTACATACCTTTTAGAAAGGGATAATATGCTCATGTATATTTAATTTATTGGCATTGATGTACGTTTCACTTAGGCCCTTTATCATGGTATAGTTATTTTCATGAAAACGTTTCGATATATATTTTATGCAGTTATTAAGTTTGGTATTTGATGTGATGGTTTGTCTGCCATAATACCATAATATCCATTTTACCATAATGTGATACTTTATTCCTTTCTTATAAAAGAACTGGAATGGTGATAACACGGTAAAATAAATTCTCTAGTCGAATTTCGCCCAAGAAGAAAGCTGGTAACATACCAAACCAATCTGATATATGACTACGGGGTGTACTTATAGTCACCAACCGTGAGCACGATCACCACCCTAGCTGGCTCACTTAAGCTTAACAGAAAAAAATAGTCCTCCTTCTTGAAACATTTGTATTATAATGTTGTCTGCTGATACGAAGTGTACACTTCCCCTTTTCGCATCTTTTTTTTCGATATGCCTTTGGCACTGCCAAAATTAACTGAATCCTGAAAAGGCTGTTTTCAATGTGTGTATGTATTTACTTTTACTTGTGTATTGAATGGCGCTGATTTTTTTGTAGAAGTATGACGTAATGCCACGGTACAACAATCATTGAATAAAATAACTTTCATCAAGTAACTCAATATGTAAAGAAAAAATGGATATTCATATGTCTTTCAAATGTATTCACACCACCGCATCGCTCGTGTGGAATCCATACTGTGGATACTTAAAATTGTATTGATTCCAGTTTAACCTTTCCGCAAACAAGTTTAAGGATGAAAATAAAAATCAAGAACCAAATCAAGTCTTTATATTGTACAGTCTTGCAAATTTTAACACACACCACCCCTACTTAAATTGATTAGCTAAATTTTGCTTGTAACGGAAAACTGTTAACAACACCAAGAGAGCAAAGAAACAAAGCTCTTTGACAAGTTGCCAATTTTGGTGAAATTGGGGTGTATTGAGAACATGTTTTTACTTTCTCATGGGCAGCTACACCTACAAGAGAAAAGGCTCTTTATAGGTAAAAAGACCAAAAAAAAGCTGCTTGCTCTAAGAAAAATGACTGACATGCATGATAATAGTCTTACAATATTGCAATATAGATACTATATACTGTTTATTTCAGTGTTTCTCCTTCAAACATCATGTAAAATAGGTATATATAAAACTTTTATGTTTGTGTTCCATGTTTCATTTGTAACTTCAGCCGCTGGCCTAACGATTTACACACTAGCAATATTGTATAAAAGTAAGGATTAAATATTAACTTTCATTGCTTTCGTTCTGTTGATCGTGCAAGTATCAACTTTTCTATACACTAACTGTTAATCCTGAGGGTACACATAAATATGCATTACTGCTAAACAATGATTTGATAATGATAAAAACCACAGTATACCTCTGTACATAATATGTTCTAGTTGAAACGCTCGTAGAGAGCTAGAGTAAATTATGATATAAAATGCGCAAGCAAAAAATCAACAAGGAACTGCAAAAGACAGAACTTGATGTTTTCCGTCTTTGTCTCTGACTCTTGTCTGGCTTGTCAGTTGGCACTTGCTTTGCGTTCGTCGGTGTTCCCGTTTCCTCTCATATCTGCAGAGAAAGTGTGAACACACTCATACTCATGAATGACGTCAATCCCAAAAGCAAATTCCATTTGTTTACCTTCGGCTTGCTGGAAAACTATCTGCTGATGAAGACAGGTGAGTACGAATGGAACGCTAAAGTGCAAACTATAATGTTCACTGCACACATATGAAGAATTGGTGATATGTATATTATTGTTATCCGTATAACCTAACTGTATACAGGTACTTAAGCCTGGGTTTCAGTTAATGCGAATTTGATTGTAAATGTGAAGTTTCAAAATGTAGAAACGAAGAGGGATACCAATACTACTCTGAAGAACAACAATAATAATTTATTTATTTAAACTTTTCATATATAATTTCATTAGATACATTTATATTTGTATGTGCT
>JAITYZ010000357.1:0-11548 GCA_027744595.1 Paronellides praefectus | reverse complement strand
ATTTTCCTTCGTTCAACAAAGATAGTAGTACAGCATATTATTATGCATGGAACGCGATTTTGGATGATATGTTGTACTAAAAAAATGTACAAGGCAAAAGCAAACCTTGTCGTCATCGAGAGAGAAAAAAAATATATAATAAAAAATACTCCATGCACTGCACACACAAACCATACCTACCTACACACACGCAGCAAAAAAAAGCACAGAAGAAAAACAACGCGTTTTTCTCTCTTCTCTCGGCTTGCAACTCTTTGCAATAATGGACATGGCGATGGAGTGGCTCTAGTGCCAATGTGTTCTTTCCTTCAGTATTACATTGCTTTTTTTATGACACTCACTCACACACAGCTAAAAAGAAAATAGGGAGTGCAGTGCATGTATGTAATATACCACTATATTATGTACTACTATTGCTGCTGACATTAAGTAAACGAACGTGCGTCGCTGTTTCCATCATCATAAAAAAAATCCGATTCCAACTACACACAACTCCATTCCACTTTTTGTGCATGCTAAGATTTTGATAGGCACACATCATATACTTTTAGCTAATATATATTCCATTGCCACTTTTACTACGACCATTCTTAAGTTTGAGAGGAAAAATTGTGTGTAAAGTATATAGGCACATAATATATATCTCCGCTACACAATAACAACAAAAAGTTAAGCCATTAAGCACACTCATCGTACATTTCACATTGCATTTCAATTCCAATACAGACTATATAGGTATTACAAACACTCTCCATATAATACAATCATCATCATAAAAAACCAAAGAGATTTGAATTGCCTTTTTATCATGCTCCTTGAAAAAAATACTGCTATATTGCACATTTACCCATATGTAATATCATTTTGATGATGCACGTAATAATGCACACGTACGGACATAATCTATCTATCTTACTCACATACACAATCATGGAAGCATACATACAACTTTACTCGTTCTCCATGAGAGCGTAATATTATATTTTCTCAAAATACTAACATGTTTTTTTTCCTGCTGCGTAGCTTCAACTTGAGAGTTGGAAGTTATGGAACACATTTATTAATCGCTTGCTACTACTTGCTATTTTCTACCATGCATATTGCAGTGTGAGTGTAATACAAGCTGAATTGCACACACACACTGCAAATTGTTATTGTGACTATTATTATGCCGCTTATAGTACTCTTTTGCATGTAGGAGTAGTCAATAATAATAATAATTGTTTGAGTGTGTGTAAAAGTTTTTTTTGTACGTAAGTAGGTAGGCATATACATAACATACTCATATTATTGCGTTTCGTGATTAAAATTGGAAAAGAACGGCTCTAAAATATCCACATAATAAGTTTGTTTGAGTGTGTCGAGGGGACACAGGGAACATGAAAATATGTACAATAAAAACACAGTCTGGAGTCTGGCTGGATATAGTGCAAATAATAAGTAGTTACTACTAAACTACATTATACACGGCATACTTATTAAAACCGATACGATGTTGAGAGTAATTCCTTGTGGTATTATTTTAGGGTTTCCCATAAGTGGCACATTCCAGCAGGAGCATTTATTGTGCGTATAAAGCGCACCACCATCCACCACCACTTTTCTTTCATTATTTTAAGCTACAACTTTGCTCATTTATTGCAGTGAATGGCGGAATTAACCATAAAAGGGATAAAATAATGCATTGTTCGGCAATAAGTGGTATTTCCATTGAATACTCTTGTTTTATGCACTCAAAAAATAAAGCTGCGTAAAAAGAGAAGCTTATAATGTTTCTCTGTTTATTTATGTGGTTTAAAGTTTCTATTAACAGCCATGTTTACTACAAATAAATTGATGATGATATGAAGCTTTACAAGGAAATTAGTCTGGTTGCTCCTGCTTTGATATTCAATACATTGCCCTATTTACACACATACCTAAATTCATACTCCCAACAAAATAGACAGGAATACTTCATGATTGATTGCCCATTAAAGATGAAAATAGCTCATGTTTTTGTGAACTAATAATGCCAGGAAAAGTCTCTCTTTCAATCAACAACTATCCACTCTACATTTATAACTACCTATCTTTAAAAAAAACTTTTACTTGCCTTTATGGACATAATAATATTTGTCAAATATTAGTGTCGATGTGCTGGTGTGGCCCTCCATATTTTGATCATTTAAACCTATCATAATTATTTGCATTCATCAAAATGGAAAAAGGATAGGTAAGAATGGGATACAGTTTTGTAAATGTAACGGCAACAACAACAAAAAGAATCTTAAAAAAACATTTTCCCGTGTGACGTATTTACAAAAGGTATGGCACAACAGTGCATTATATCATTATTATTGTGCCTTTTTTCCATATAACTCATCATCATTGTCGTGTCAGAAAGTTGGCCTAAAAATAAGAAAAGCTTCGCAGTTTACTTCATTCGCAACAAGCTGGTTTTTTTCTTCCCTGTCTAGTAAGAATTAAAACGCATTATATATATCACATGGGTATTATATATAGTACTACCCCGAGTTTATATAAAGTTTATATAGGTGGGTGGGTATATATATATTTCCTTTTTCCAGAGTTATAGGAAAGTATAATGGCATGAGCGCCACAGCGCTTCGTTTTAAAAATCCATAACCTTCATGTAATGGAGCACGAAGGAAACATAAAGCGTACAATATTTAGATAGGCATGTATAAAGGATAATCATATTATTATGATGGACACACTATATACACCTTTTTTACTCATATAGCTATTTCGCGAATTATGTATAATAATATGTACCTATATAAAAATATAAGCGATTGTAAGAAGAAGTAAAAAAAGTGTACTAAATAAGTATGGCGTAAGTAAAAACACATTTTTTGAGAGTTGTAGTAAAATACGTACCTAAGTACGATATGCATGCGCATAGTCTATAGGTACATAATATTATGACATTGCTTGTTGGGATGCGAAAATGCATGAAAGGAACGTTTCATGTGCATGCAAGCAAGCATGCTTGTGTGTGAAAACTGTGTGAAGCAAAAAAAAAGAGTTAAGCAGCGCTTTTTTTTGCTGCTGCCATATAAAAAAAATTTTTTACAAGACTTGCAATGTTACACAGTCCACCGTCCGCACACACACTCTCACGAAACAGCAACACAAGTAATTTATTTCTTTTTTGACTGGAAATTTTTATATGGCATGGCAAAGAAGAAAAAACGTGCACAGGAATCTATTCACTTTTGAAGAGAAAAAGCATGCATGCATTTAAATAGGTACTTACATAAATGTGTGTGTGTATGCTATGTGTGCTCTGCTCTTCTGACGACGACGGCACATTATAATGCATGCATGCTTTTTTTTGCTCGGGATGATGATGATATGAGCTAGAGATAAAAACGAGGAGGAAACTTTGCTTGTCTTTTTGCATGCATGATACAGGTATAGTGAATTTTTATGCTTAAACTCCATTTCATGGAGAAATCCTGCACTTTTCCTTCTTATCTGCGAAAAACAAAATCTCTTATAAAAAAACTACACTCAACATTTACATAGGTATGTATATAGGTACCTAACTATACATGCAGCAAAATAAATACATCTTTTTTTCTCTCAAAAAGCATCGTAGTAATCAATTTTTCAGTTCCATGTAGGTAGGTATTATATATACCTATATAATAATGTATGTATTCCATTGCCCCTTTTTTCTTCCAAGGAGAAGAGTTCAGTTTACTACAAGATATGCACAAAAGAAATAATATGTAAGTTATAGTCACACATTAAGTTTCTTGAAGACGTGCTTGATAATTTTTGCGTGTTGTTTTCAGTCCCTCCGTCGTTTCGTCTCTCTTGTCTATTTATTTAAAAGAAAAACGGTTACGACTTTTTGAATTATTTTTTCATCACATTTTGGAACGCCAAATCAAAATGTTTATTCAGCCAGCCAAATGACCAGATCGTGCCTGATTCAGGTCAAAAGACTAAAACTTCCAAACTGCAATATAAAATGTCATTATTTCTCATTGAAAAACCTGTCATTTAATTCCAAATTTTTCCTCTCAAATTACGTATAGCGGCGTTTAAGTTATTTTATTCTATGGAAATAATGTGATGTTGGTGTTACTAACATCATGTTATCTTAGCTCCCTAGTTATTAAATCGTGAAATCAAAAACTTTGTAACACAATTTTAAACATTTTTTTAATTATTGATTTCTCAAGAAACTTGCTTACAGCTTACACAGAATATATTTGATGACATGCAAACGCCAGCGGAAAATGTACCGTGAGCATAAAAAAAGCAGTTAGTGTAGTGCTGGTCGTCAGTTTAGAATGCATGTTTTATTAATTTCTCTCCTGCTACATAGCACACACATATATATTTATAAGTTTACATATTATAACAACTTACTATATAGTCCTTTCATATCACTGCTCCTATTACAAGGATATTATTATAACTATTCTGGAACTGAACGAAAAAAGTGTCGGTCAGTTTATAGTAAAATGTATATATATCAAGTATAGTTATTATTATTATTATTATTATTAAAAAACGTATACTTTTTTATCTCCTATACAGATCACCGTGAATAATGCAACGTGTGTTTAGTAGGTATATATGCCCATGCTGCTGCTATTATAATACCTTTATAAACAAAAGGACTTATTATACACACTGGAGTATGATAAGCACATATGCATATAAAATAATACAAAAAATATGCATATACATATGTTATAGTGTGTGTGTTAATGTTAAATGAAAGAATGAAATGCAAAGGGAAATGTCTTGTACATTAAATAGGTGGGTCTGCACTTTTCCATTTCCCTAATATCTGCCGACGAGGAGGACGACGACAACCTGACTGACTCATGCAATATACCTTTCTATATCTTGAGCGGCAAACGGCAATAATGGCGATAAAAAGGTTTTGGCATTAAAACACACACACAAGGATAAAAAGGATATATAATGCATATTTAGCAGAAATGTATGTCAAATAGAAAAAAGAAAATGATTTTAGAGCGAGTTTTTTTGTCAGTTTTTAGAATATAGCGTGCTTGTACACATTTGTGTGTAGCTATGCACAATTTGGAAAAAAATTCCCAGTGTATGTATGTCAAATAGAAAAAAGAAAATGATTTTAGAGCGAGTTTTTTTGTCAGTTTTTAGAATATAGCGTGCTTGTACACATTTGTGTGTAGCTATGCACAATTTGGAAAAATTTCCCAGTGATTCCCTCTTCCATTTTCGTCTCGTCTCTCGTCCTTTTTCCAAGAGACTCGCATTTTTTATGTACGTATTTATATTTGTTCTCTCTTTTCCTTTTTGCTCTTCATGCCATCATGCATGCATGATGCATGCACAACTATTTTTTTTCAAAAAAAAACAGAGAGGAGCATGCAATTTCTCGCTAAAAACACAAAAACACCACAGTTCAAAATGCGTATTTATATTTGTTCTC
Organism: Paronellides praefectus; assembly: GCA_027744595.1. Classification (NCBI taxonomy): domain Eukaryota; kingdom Metazoa; phylum Arthropoda; class Collembola; order Entomobryomorpha; family Paronellidae; genus Paronellides; species Paronellides praefectus. The sequence continues at coordinate 6,102 of JAITYZ010000357.1, read as the reverse complement.
TCTTTTTCTTTTTACTCTTCATGCCATCATGCATGCATGATGCATGCACAACTATTTTTTTCAAAAAAAACAGAGAGGAGCATGCAATTTCTCGCTAAAAACACAAAAACACCACAGTTCAAAATGCGAATGGATGATGACGCGATGACGCGGATATACCCTGCTGAGTTAATAATGTACACACACACATATATATATATGCGATCATATGTGTTATATAAGTGTATATAATATGGAGGAAAAATAAGGCACCCATAAAATAACACCATAATGCCGTTCATATTCTCATTTTCCTTTTCTTTTTCCTGGTATTATTGCAATATGGTTGTCGAATGTTATGTCTATGTGTTTTTTTCGCTTTGCTGTCGTGTTTGCGTTTGTTTCGTCGTAATGGGATTTTCGCTTGCTCGCGTTGCATGTTTTCTTCTTTTTTTTGGAGGAACAATGCATGTTGTTATTTTGTTGCAGCTTTTTTATTTCCCTTTTTTCCCATTACTTTTACTGCTCTCCTTCGCTGTCGTTTCACTTGTGTATTTTTTATGTATGTAGATATGTACAAATTTTAGACGGATGTTGTTTACTTTTTGTGTTGTTGTTGTTATTGTAGTTTTTGATTTGGTTGAATTTCGTTTTTGGATGCCTTGTGACTATATATATATTACACATCCGTCTCTTTCCATTCATTCGGAAGATTGCATAAAAACACACAAAAACGTGTAAACACAGACAGACAGTCATGAAGAATGTATGGATGTGTGCAAGTATCTATGTATATTATATTACACAGCCGCCTCTTTCCATTCATTCGGAAGATTGCATAAAAACACACAAAAACGTGTAAACACAGACAGACAGTCATGAAGAATGTATGGATGTGTGCAAGTATCTATGTATATTTATGTTCTTTCCATTCAATTTGATCTCTTCGAAATAAAAAAAGGAAGAAGAAGAAGAAACAGCATGATTGCAGTGTGTGGGCCTGTCACCTTGAAGAAAAATGGATAAAATATATTTTTTGTTAGCATGCATGAAATTCCATTCACCGATCCGACACAGTGTGTCTAGAAAAATGATACACACGAGAAAAAGAAGATATTAAATTATTTTGAGCGAAGAAAGTTCTTTCTTCAAGTGCCTATCGACCTTTTGAACTGAATATTAAACATATCCCATTCGCCACATTTTGCCACTGTAATCAAACATTTTTTGCTATTTTCATTCACAAAAGGTCTCATCATCAGAAAAGAGGCTTATCACACGAGCATGATTATCCTTACCGTCATATTAGGCTTTAAAAATCATGAAAATTTCACAAGCGAGAGGAAGATTGGAGAAATATAGCAAAATGATCTTTGAAATCATAAAAATAGATTTATCCAGAAAATAAATTCCGCTCCAAAGAATCTCTCGTCTTCTGCAAAACTCTAGATTCCAAACCACAGATCAAGAAGAAAATACTATCCCACTACACTACATGGTACACAACAAAGGAGTGAAAGTTTCTCGCTCTGCTATTTGAACTCGAGTAGTAATGCGTCTCAACTCAAGTCTTTCTCTCTCTCCCTCTGCGCGTTTGCTTTCACTTTACCTCCATCTGTGCATATACATATATATAATAGAAGTAGCAGTATATTACAAAGTATGTTATATAATCAACTCAACTCATCTCTATATATTATGGATGCACTGAAGAACAGGAATAAGACCCTCGAGAGAGGATACATTCGAGTTGGAGGTTATTATTACCACTGCTGCTGCTGCTCCTGCTTTCTCTTGAATATACATTCCAATAATTTATACAGTTACTTTATAAGGTTTTTGCACTGCATCAACTGATGCTCATAATAATACCAGAAGCCATACAGCTTTAATGGTTGAATCGGATTTCAGCAGGGAGTTTGAGAGAGAGAGAGTGAAGTTGTGAACAGGAGCCAAATTGGAAAAAGCAGAGAAAGAGACCAAGCCAGAGAGAGCAAACAAAAGTAATATATAACCCTTCCCTAGAGACATAGGGACAGAGAGAGAGAGAGAGAGCAGTGGTAAGCGACGGAGAAAACGCTTTTTCTGTAGTACTTGCAGCGTTGCAAGTGTTTGCGTAAGGATATTACCCCAGCCCAACATAACACTCGCCAAGACAGTATATAAATATATTAGACTACTGATGATGATTATAGGATATCATAACGGTTTTATATACCCCTTTACATATATTATTATTGCTCGTATAATTCCTTTATGACTTTCCATTAAGGTACAACGAAGAAGACTTCCATTCAAAGTTTGCAAAGTCATTTCTTATAGCATAGCTCTATCTATATACTTACTTGTATGGATGTAATGTATATATATTTTAATGAAAATTTATTCTGTCGACTGATCGAACGTTTGTGTAAGTAATTCAAGTAATAAATACTACCATATTATAGCGTGTGCAATTCCGTTTTGTATAACATGTGTGTGTAGTAATGTTATATAATTATAATGGGGCTTGCTATACGTCTGCATTTGTCGTGTGTCTGTGGACGACTACTTTTACTCCAACAAAATTATCAATCCTATTTTATTTGTGCCAGAGAACAAAATATAAAACACACACACGACATCTTATACTTCAGACACACACTTTTGTTTGATGTCAGACTTTTTCCTAGTTTCCCACTTACACATAATAATATTATTGCAGCCCATATCATCATCATCTCGTTCACATCCCATTCAATACGTCGGGAAAAGTCGACGAGACTCTTTTATACATTTTTATATTTTGTTGTACTTTACGACCTTTCTTTTGTTCCATTCACACACACACACACATAATTCTATATTCACTCTCTCTCTCTCTAGGACAAGTAGTGAGACAGGATCATGGTTGTCGCATGACGAACACAAGAAAAAAGGAAGAAGAAAAATTATCTTCATTTGATCATCNTCTCTAGGACAAGTAGTGAGACAGGATCATGGTTGTCGCATGACGAACACAAGAAAAAAGGAAGAAGAAAAATTATCTTCATTTGATCATCTGCTCAACCGAATGAATTGATTGCCTTTGCCAAGAAGACTGCCATTGCCAATAAGAAGGCAAACTGAGCTTCTTTTTTTGTAAGGATATTATTATAGCTTTATAAATGAGAGATGCTATATTGTACTGTCTGCACTTTTTTTACACACAGTTTACTGACATTTTTAATGAGTTTGCACAAAAATGAGCATCTCATCATAATATAACATGAGCATATATACCTACATGTATGTATACATGTTTGTAGTAGTACCAGTTTGAGATGTAAAGATATATATACAATTTAATGTTGTTTTTGTGTACATTTTGCAAGAAAGTGCAAGCACACACACAAGAAACAGCACACGAGCTAAAACTTGATAATTGTCGGAGATAATAAATCTCAGAGGGAAAAGCGCCTTTTTCTCACAAATGGGCAGACAGAGAAAAAGAAGAAATCTCTCTCTCCGACCAAGTTCCACTATCATATCTCTCAGACAGATGTATGTGCATATTGTATATATATTAGGTATTATGGAAAAGTTTTTTTCTGATGATTTCGATAAAAAGAAATATGAGTACACATAATAATAATAATAAAATAAACCTGAATCAACTTCTTTTGTAGGCGCTTTTTTGTGATGGAAAAAAACATATTACGATTGAGATTTTTGTGCGGATTTTGCAGTTGAGTAAAAAAACCTTTTTATGTGGCGGTGATGGCATCAGCATATATTTTATTTTCTATAAATGCTATATATAAAAATATATAAATACTTTTGCTTGTTTTCGCAATTTGCCCCCACAACAATGTACATAATCCAGTACATCACATTGAAAGAAAGATGAAGAAAGACATAATTTTTTATGATGCTTTGAATTTAAAAATGCATTACAAGCTGATTTGGTTTAAATACAACATACAAAACTTTCTTTGCAACTGACCATTTAAATTATCAGATACCTGCCTTATTATACACATATATTTAATTTGTATACCTACTTATGTAAAAAATAAAATAAAAAAATAACTCCAGCCTTGTTCAAGTTTGTCACAACTCATAAAACAAATATAACAGATCATGACGATATGATACCATCTTCTTTTTTTCAAAAAAAAAAATCTTTAAATTTGTGTTTTTGACATGCTGCAATAAAACTCGTTGTATAAACTCAGGTATGTATATATATTGCTCGATGATATACTTGGATAATTTGGTATATATTTTCAGATTTATTTAATACCAAACATGTCATGGCGCATATATATATTTATCCTTTTTTTCACTTGACTCATTTTGCACTTGTTGGGCCGAACATAGCTCGTATTAAGATGAAGATGATAAGTGTGAGGATTATTTTGATGATTTGTAAGGGAGTCAAACCACCACCACCGTAGATTTATTTAATACCAAACATGTCATGGCGCATATATATATATTTATCCTTTTTTTCACTTGACTCATTTTGCACTTGTTGGGACGAACATAGCTCGTATTAAGATGAAGATGATAAGTGTGAGGATTATTTTGATGATTTGTAAGGGAGTCAAACCACCACCACCGGTCCGACTAGACTGGACTGGCTTCTAGTCTGTCTGGAAAAATAGCAATCCTCCTCCTACCTTTTTGTTGTTACCATGCTGGGCTGTTTTGTGAGCCAGCAGACCACAAAGTTCATTTATATTGGCGAGAAGAGAATGCAACAATAAACCATTAGAAAAGTCAGTGAGTCAAGTAGCTTTTCAAACAAAACGTAAAGAAGGAATAGATTTTTAAGCAGATAAAACAAAATCTCTACTGAGGGGTAAGGAATTGTTTTCTTTTCGCTATAAATAAGAAGAAGAGTATAAATACCTACCTACCTACTTAAAAAAAGACAATAAAAAATTGAAATGGATACAGGAAGGTAACAACAGGTAAGAAGGAAAAAAAATGAATCAAGTACAAAAAAATGTCTGCCTGCCTACCTTTGAGCTAAGCATTTTGAGTTTCATTCTTTTGACTGCTCTCACTCACTTGTTTTGGTTTTTTTGGACTGTGAGAAGAGCGATTTGCAATAATTATACATATTATTCGGAATGCATTATAAGTAGGAGAGAGAGAGAAAAAATGTTGATTTGAAGCTACATAAAATATATAGTATACCTACTCTACTGACTGAGGATGAAGATGATATGGCCATGATCACCATTGTTCATGTGAAGCGAGAGATAATGGGAGGATGACTACTGGTGTGTGAAGTAGTAACTACTTTTGCCTTATAAAACCAGCTTTTTACTGCTTACATCATACCTAACACCATCATCATCAACACCACCACCACCACATCTCCAAAACCATATTTATTCTTTTGGCAAAGAGGGTTTCCACTCATTTTTTTGCCTTGTGTGCAACATCTCTCAAATAAATGATTATAGTCTACTATAGTATTATATACTACAGATATAGTTTTGTCTATCTGTATATTATTGTAATGATAAATTATGCATTTTTTGTATCTCTCCTTCTATAAATACATATGTACATATATAGCTATTTATATAAAGCAACCTACTTAGTTTTTCATCCTGGCTTCAATAGTACAACAAGTAAGATCCAAAAAAAAACGCAGTGAAACACCAAAAAAAGATGAAGAACCACAAAAACCTGCAAACTGATTCAAAACAATTTTTTTTATCTAAAAGCATCTAAAATAATATAATATGCATCCATATCGAACAATAAAACTTTTGTGTATAAAAAAATAAGATGCTACCAAAGACTAAGACCACAGTACTATCATCACAGCCGCCACCACCACTGTACCATCATGCGCCATGATATATATTTTACATGAACAACAAAACATTGTATATTTATCTGTGCCTATTTTGTACCTGTGAAGAAGAAGAAGAAGAAAGAAAGATGAACTCACTCATACAATCACACAGACAACCAGCAAAATAAAATAAAAAAAGTTTGTGAAAAGTGATATGGTAAAACTGCTGTTAGCAAAAAGCATGGAAAAAGGAAAGAGAAATGCCTTGGAGGATACATGGATGGATGCTGCATTACATGCAATAATTAAAAAACTGGTATATACCAGTCTTTTTTTATTCCATT
>JAITYZ010000356.1:0-42986 GCA_027744595.1 Paronellides praefectus | reverse complement strand
AGTAGTAGAAAAGTAGTAGTTGGAGGATGAAGATTATTAGACAAGGATGATAATAACAAGGGCAAGATTCCATCGTCGTCGTCATCATAATGATGATGATGATAAGGAGATGAGCATGCCGCCGCAAAAGGCGTTATGTACACAAAACTAACTCGTTTATTATCATTATAAAGCTAGTAAGCATAAGTATGTATGTATGCATGGAAGACAAGGGGAACAGGGACAATACGGGATTACTCTTGATAATATTCTGCTCGCTCGCATATTGTTGCCACACTTGATGTTTTCCAGAATGAGAGAGAGAGTTGCCTATATAGTTAATGATAAGAATGGTAGTAGTGGAATGTGTGGAAATGAGTGTGTGTGTGTCTATAGGGTCGTTTTATGTACGTAGGTACATATATATTTCTTGTTCGTCAACAGCAGTAGTAGTAGTAGCAACATGAGTAGTTGTACTATACCACTGGCTTACAACTCATTCTTCATAAATTTATATAAAATTTAATTGAATTCACATTTTCCCCTGTGAGAATAGAGAAAAGGCAGGTTGCTTGCTTGTGTTTCTCTCGTCCTCGTCATCATCATCAACATCACCCACCACCACCGTCGCGCGTCGTAGTCGTCGTCAGAAGCTGAGCATATCTATCTCTCATGCAGAGAATAAGACAAGTCTACCGACAGGCTAGAGACACAACAGAAGAGAGAGTAGGTATATAGCATCCACTCATCATGATGAAACTAAGTAGGAGCTGCAACAGCAGCATCATCGGCGGTGCTAGAGCAATGCAAGTTTTTCACAAAATGAGCTTTTCTGGAGTTGAGAGTTTTTTTTGCTTGGTGTTTCGTCCTCGGCATCGGCACAAAAGCGCAAAAAGAAGAAGACGACGACACGTAGTAGTATATCGAGAGAGAGAGAGAGATTTCCAAGTAAAACAGCCAAAACAGAGTTGCGTGATATTAAATAGGTGGCCATATTTTGTATATTATTACATAATATGTATAATAGTAAAATATATTATCTATTTAGGAATATAGGTATACCAATAAGTGTATAAAGTAATTCTGGTGCTAGTCCAGCCCGTCCACTTGATTCACAATCACCGTGCACACATACACATACCGCCGCCATAGCATCATCCTCATCAGCCAACTTGCCCCTGTGACATCCTCCTCTCTCTCTCTCTCTCTCTCAAACTCAAAGCATTCGGCTGAAAATCAAGTTGTGCAGATGCCATGATGATGACGATGATGATTATGATCATGATGTACACTGTGGCATGTGGCAGTAGTGTGGTGGTTCTTGTGAGGCTCAGGCCATTTTCCGAATGAATCAGGTTTTATTCTCTCGTTTAAAATATTATTAATATTATAATATAATATCAGCCCTGAATATATACTGCAACCACCACCAACATTCCCCATTATTTCATGTTTTTGCAAAAATAAAAAAATATTATATGTACTTATATATCCCCCATACTTCCCTCTTCTCTTTCTCTCTACTTTTGCTGTGCTGCTACTACAACTTCTGCAATGATATCAGGAGTATAAGTGGAAGTAGTTGAGTTGAAGGTGATACCATTCCACTCTTCTCTCCCTCCACCACCACCACACCGCTACTCCACTTTATCTTTTATTTATTTATTTAAACAACATTCCTTCTCTGTCCTACTCGTCGTCGCATGAGATTCTCTGCTATTCCATTCATCTGATATTCCTAGACCACCACCACCACCATCCTCTCTCATCCTCTTGTCTTTTCATAACTTTGTATTTTGCATTCTATACATTTTGAGTAGATAATCATAAAGTATTACAGAGTGAGCTAGAAAGAAAGAAAGAAAGAGAGGGAGAGAGAATCTGCTCCCGATGCTACTCTGCTGCTGCTGCTGCTACTGTCGCTGCTGTAGTTATTTCATTTTTTACTTTTTTATATATAAATTTTTTGTTTGGCAGATTTCGGAGAAAACAGGCCAATATGCAAATCCAACGAGAAAAAAAATATATTGAACGAACATTATGCTACCGTCGTCACTTCTTCTCTACCAATCCATCCAGTGACACTGCTGCTGCTGCTCTTTTCTCTCTCTCTCTCTCTCTGAGCTCCACGACAACGTATTTTCCCCCCTATCAAGTCAATTTTTATTATTGCTTTGCAATATCATTATGGACACTCAAGTGGTATGTGTGTGGTGGCATTAAGGACATATGAGCATGAACATCGGAGCAACGTCGTCGTCGTCATCATCATCATAATGCACCAAAAACCGCAGTGATAGCAGCAAAGCAACAGCAACAACAACAGCAGCAGCAGGAGGAGCAGAACAGAAGCCTGGGAGAGAAAAAAAAGGACAAGAGACAAAATAGGACATGTCATCATCATGCACACATACTATTCCACTCCTTCTCCCTTGTCCCCCCTTCTCCCCTACAGAATATTTTTTTGACGGTGAGTTGCAAAAAAAATCAGGTCACTTTAGTCATCCTCGTAATCATTCACGTTTATTACTAAGGCGTTGCTCGCTGGTGTGGTGTGGAGTATGTAGTAGTACAAGTGTTAGGATGTGAGCTTGTACCAGAGAGACAGAGAAGAAAAAAAATATGTACAACAGGAAAAAGGGCAACTGGAAAAGTTGGAGAGCATTTAAAAAGGGTGACGAAATATTGTAAATACATACAAAAGTGTAAAAGTACAGAGGAGAGAAAAGAAGAGGTGACACCAAGCATGGTTCCGTTGTAAAACCTGTGAAACTTGTGTGATATTTTCCCTTTACACGACACACATCACATCACAGCACTCACTTTTTGCTGAAAATGCTCACTCATCCCACTTACAACATAAATATCTGGAACAAGTCAACCAGCAGCCATTCTCTCTCTCTGTTTTTGACTTGACTTGATGAGTAGTGGAACACCTCACAATAAAACATACATAATAAAATATATGACACGCTATAAAATTATATAGTATGTTTATATAATGTGCTTACTTAGAACATAATAAATTTGTTTATATTTTGGCAAGGATTTACTATTTATGCATAAAATATACAATATTGCCTTTCTGCATTTTCCCTCACCATATTTTCCATGTCGTGATTTCCTTCTTCCAGCTCACCAAATGAATATGTGACAAGAGGGGGGAAAATAGACATGATTTCATTTTGTCCAATCAAAAATCCTCGAACTGACCATGAGAACAATTTGAAATAAAAAAATGGCTCTTTTATTGCTACGTAGTTTGCTGCTTCTGCTCCTTTCCTTCTTTTTCTGTTTGCTTATTCTATTAGCTATCTATTATGAAATCACTTGTTTGAAAATTGTCCAAGATAATATGCACATCATTCTCATTTGATTTGATTACTTCAAGGGTAATGCTTTTTTCGCCTGGGGATTCTTCAAACTGGGCTGTGATGATGACGACGAGGATGCTGGTCAGTCCGTTCGTTAGATATTCAATTTTGCCATCATTCAAAAACAAGCCAACCAACTAACCATTCATCCATCCAGGCGTATTACATAATATATTATATATTTTTTTTCTTATGGAAAAAGGCTTGATGAAAAATTGATTGGTGGTTATTGACTATTGATAATGAGCTTCTTGTACATAATTGTATTCATGGATATTTGGAGATTCGTAACTAAACGAACCATAAAATATTCTTATTTTTTTCCTTGGGATGCCAATTATGCATCCTACTCAACTAGCTCACTCTGATTATATTTTTTTATTTTAACATAAATTTGTACGCATGTGTATTTTTTTCGTCGTTTGATTTTTTATTTATTTATTTTATGTTTTTTTATGTTGTAAAAAGTCTCTGTGGCAAATAAAGTATCATTGTATATTATGCATACATTTTTTTACGATCCTCGTTATTTCCTTCTGTTTGAATTACACTACTTTTTTCTTTAAAAAAAACAAAATTTAATAAATAAATTTATACATTGTCGAATTATCATTTTTATTTATTATTATTTTTTTGCATGTGTGCTTGAAATCCGCTTCTTGCTCAAACTTTTTTTTAGATTGGACTTGTAAGGACTTTTTAGATTGGATTAACTTTATATTCTTTGGCTTGTCGACTGACTGGATCTGGACAGGATTTGTTTTGCATTTTATATTAATTTTTTTTGCCTGATATGGTGATAGCTGTTGTGTAGCAGAAGCATCAGCAGCAGCTTAGCCAGCCAACTGGTTTCTCTCTGTTTCGAAGCCACTTCACCGCCGCCACCATCACCACCACCACCATCAAAATCCACTGTTTGTTCATTAAGGGCTTCCCTTTATTCTTCTTTACCTTTTTTAAATTCTCTCTCTTCCTTTTTGTCTTGATGAGGATGATCACCACCACCGCACTACACTACCACTACCATGTTTTCCCTTGAGGGCATTAGCATATTACTACTCCAAGTAAGATACCTTCTCTTCTTCTACCTATCTACAAACCACCTCTCTCTCTCTCCAAACTCTCTTATTATTATTTTTTAACAGAAGCAAAAAAAACTGGATTTTTGGATTCCTGCAAGAGAGAGAGTGGAGTAAGGACAACAACGCCGAGGAGGACGATGATGATGATTTTGTTGATGCGATTGTAATATAAGCGATAGATTAAAAGATAAAGAGGCTCTCCTGTGGTAGTATAATGTGGATAGATACATACAATATGTGTGTCTAGTAGTAGTATGGATGGACTGGATTCATACACGGCCGCAATGGACCATGACTGATTATCCTCGTGAAAGATGATGCATGGTTGAATAAAGAGGAGAAGAGAGCTCATTAAAGTGGAATGATCTCTCGCACATAGACACACACGGACATATACCTATACACGCAGCTTTAACGGCTACTCTCTCTCTACATAACAAACACACAGACACACATGTCATGCATTTATTTATTTTTTGTATTATGTGTGCGCTTTGCTCATTCGGATTTAAGTTTAAAAGAGGGAGAGAGAGAGAGAGAGCGAAAAAGCAAACAGTAATAAAAAATTTAAAGACTTTAAAAACTGGCCGTAACTGGTCACTTAATAGATTGTGTGGTATTTCACTTGAGAGTGACAAAAGCGTGTGTGTGTGTTTGTCACGACAGGAGCATGCTATACATTATACATACCGTTGGTTGTTTAAAAAAAAGTAAATGCAATTCTCCAGTAAGTCAGAGGGAGGGAGAGGGAGAGAGCTAAAGCTGCTGTTCTTCCACTTGTCTTGTCACCACGATTACCATACACTGTCGTCATCTATCATCATCATCATCCGCACATTTTTACACGATAGTGCCAAGCTAATAAGGAGGATTAAAGACACACAAATACACTGTTTCATCATCATAGAGCAGGAATGTAGTAGACAAGGCAATGTGTACACTGCGTAACATGACATTTCTCATGTTTTTCCATCCATTTTAAACCGCTGCAAAATGTCAGTGAAATTTTGCACTTTTTACCTGCTGCTTATTTATTTCTCCCCAAAAATTTCTCTCCAACTCTCTTTCNCAATGTGTACACTGCGTAACATGACATTTCTCATGTTTTTCCATCCATTTCAAACCGCTGCAAAATGTCAGTGAAATTTTGCACTTTTTACCTGCTGCTTATTTATTTCTCCCCAAAAATTTCTCTCCAACTCTCTTTCTCTCTCGGTTTAATTTTTATTTTTTTTTTTTTTTTATGAATGTGGTGGTGAGCTATACGAAGTTTAGCTGACAGTAGGAGACTAGACGTAATATATTTTCTCGACCGCCTATTATGAATGTTGATGTTGTTGTTTTTGCTTTTGAAAATACACAAGTATTTATGAGATGTAGATAGTTACACATGTATACCTATATACATACATACATACATACATACCTATCCAACAACAGCTCAAGTTATTACGGCACCTGGCAAATATTTTTTCATGCATGTTGTTTTATGGCTCATGAAATAGCTGTAAAATGAGCTTAAACGGACGGACATGCCTGACGGAGTGATAAAAAGTTAAAATAAAAAACAAAAAAATAAATGGCATTAAATCTTTGCCTTTGTTTTTTGCTCTCTTGTTACTTTTTTTTCTTCATCTCGCAGTCGTGAGCTTAAGTAGTAACCTTTTCTCCCCAAATAATATTTTTTAGTTAACAAGGCGCACTATACTTGTACTACTACAACAACCAGTGCAGTGTGGAACACACAGAATTTTTTCTCACTTTTTATTTATAACCTTGTGCTCACTTATATTATGTGCTTTGAACATAAACAAATTCACGCAACAAGAGCATCTCACGTTTTTTTCCTTTCTTCAGAATGAAAAACGCTTTTAAACAATACAAGCAGCAGAAGGGTACAAAATAACTAGGCATATCTACATGTGTACATATATGCTTGCTGGAACAATAATAACAACAAGATGCCTGAACTACTCGCTCTCTCAATCCATGATTATTGGCTGTTGGTGATATGATGGTGGTGGTATGGTGTAAGCATTTTACATGAAACCAATTTTGCCTAAATAAGTACAAAAAAAAACAACAATAAAAAACCACACTGCCGTATTTTTATCTCTTTTTCAGCTTTTACCTCTTTAACATTTTTTTTGTCCCCTATCAAAAAAGTGGCCAATAAAGAGCGTACAAAATAAAACCAAAAATATAAAAAATGAATAAAAAATATCCAGCATTTTTTCCCCCAGCACTACGACCTTAATTTTCTCGTTTATTCTACAAAATATATATCTCTAATAAATACTTTCATTCAATTAAACGCCGAAAAATAAATTGGCCGTAAATTATTATATTAAGTGGGTCACTAAACACTTTCAACTTTGAAGAGAAAAGAAAAAGAGGGAAACAATAGTCAAGTCGTCAACAATTTTTTTTTCTCACATAATTTTAAACCGAGTTAATAATAACACAACAAACAATATATAATAATAAAAATATATATATATTTATTTATATAGCCTCTCTACTCATTCAACAATGGCATAGCATTGCACAATCTTCGTCTTCTTATCTTTCCATCGTCATCATCATTCATAACAATTACTTTAATAATAATGTTCTTTACTTTCAGGCCTTATATTTTTTTCCCTGTAAAGTCAATTTTCTTGTGGAGTGTGGAGTATGTGTGCTTGTATTGTGTGTGTAGCATACATGTGTGGATTTTTTTAGTCGAATCAACAAACCTTTTCATTTTTACTTTTTTTACAGAAAAAAAGGAAAATATTATGGTTCTCGAGGGGGAAAAAAATAACCCATTATCTATTAGCCTTTTTATTTAACTTTCTGTAAAAAAATAAATAAATAAAAATCAGACCATAACTAAGCAAACGCGGTATTAAAGCGATAAACGATGATGGAAGAAGGACGAAGAAAAAAATGAAATGTTTACTTTAAAAAGTGAACATATTTGAAAGACAAACATGATTACGGGTCAGTAGGAAACTCTTTTCTTACAAACGGGATGATCATTATTATTATTATTATTATTAATGTCGACGTTTTTCATATTCGTCATTATCTCGTCCAGAAGATAAGCACATGAGTATTTATGTGCGTTGTTTGAGTATTAATTCAGGCAAAAAAGGCAGCTTTAATTACCGAATTTTTTTCTCTAAACAATTTCCTTCTTACATAAAAAAGTATAAATATCCTATACCAAAATAATAATAATGATGATAATAATAACAATTTTATGCCATGACGGTGGCGTGCTGATGGGTCTCTTTGTATTTAAATGTTTTAAACGAGTTGACTCCTAACCATATAGTATACATGCTTTAACCGCAATCTTTTTTTGTTGTGTCAAGAAACCAGAAAAAGGAGGCCACTAGTGCACATAAAAAATATAAGAGTTTTTCTTTTAAAAGGGCTCCTTTTCCTGTTCCATGTTACTCTTTTTATTTTTTTAAGTTGTTGTTGATGATGGGGAAAAATAAGTCCAGCCATAAAGTACCTTTTTTTACCGGTGAAGCAACTTATAATTAGAGAGTGGAGAGTTACTATGATTATGTGACTGGGCAGAAGATGATGATTACGAGTGTTGGGCTGGTATATAATTTGCAATATTTGAGTTGAGTCATTTTTGGAGGAAGATATACCCTTAATCATCTTCATTATGTGGAAGGGGACCTACATACAAAATGTAAGCAAGGCATGGAACCAGAAAAATATCGAAGATGAAAACAATACATGAACAGTTCTAATATTCCTCCAACAACCTATTACATAGAGTATGATACCACTATGTTCTGTAGTGCTTGTTTAATAATGCTGAATATTTGAGGTCATAGCGCGTATGATCTCTCTGGAGAATAGAAAAAGGGAAAGGAAATGAGAAAAATGGTGTTGTTCTCATCAGCCTCCTTTTTTGTGATTTTTCTCCCTTTGTTTTATCACAACAGCAGAGAGAGATATATATACAACGTATTAAATATTAAATCATCATCATTATTATCATCATCTCATGTGTACACTGTACATATTTGTTTTTATATATAGCGTACAAAAGTGCAGTTGTCCAAATAAATGGTAGCCTTTGTACTCATTTTTACTTGAGTAAAACTGAAGTTCAGTGTTCAGTGTACTTATCTCACACTGATTACAACAATGAATAATAATATAACATATAATTATAATATTATATATACAAATACATGGATATATATACAAATATTTTGGGAACGACGTATTTATATTTGTCGTTTTGAAGCCAACGTCTTTTCCTTGACTCATGAGTTCCGCTGTACTCTGGAATTCCAATGTGACAAAAACACATAAGCTGACTTGATAATACCAATAACTATTATCAGTTTGCATCCGTTCATCCGTCCGTTTCTTCTCCTTCCAATAAATTAAAAAATATATATAATAAATAGATAAGTAATAAAACATTGTCCAATGTTGAATGTAGTTTTTGGACCATTGACATTTCATTCCCCGCTACATACCCTCTGGTGCTCAACCAACTTTGGAAAAGTTTTATTCATTTCATAATTATTATTATTAATTTTATTATCAAGCTAAAAACTCATTTCATTGATTTATTTTTTTAATAACATGGAATAAAAAGGATATGGGGTATAAGATACAAATTAAATGAGCTAAACAACAGCTTGTTGTGCTACATTATGATACTTGTGTGTGTTTTGGAAAGGAGAAGAAGATGCTCGCGTTATGCCCATACACACGATTATTATTAGTATTGATATTAATATGTTGCAAAATCTTTTCTACTCCCTACAATTACCACATTGTGCACAAAATAATAATAATAATAATAATAAAAGAATGGGGTCTCCATGGTGCTCTGGCAAGGGAACTTGTCCAAAAAAATAAATACCTTATTAGCTAGTTGTAGTAGTAGTATGTATCGTGGGAGTAGTAGTAGCGTACATACATTCCTAAGTAAAAAGGCAATAATAAGCAAACAAAAAGGTTCCTTTTCAATTCTTTGTGCTGGATTTAGGGCCAAGCATATTCTCTCACTCTTTTGTGTCCAACAACAACTGCCTAAACATGCATGCATGCGTGTGCATTTATTTCTCTTTTTTGGCATTCAACTCAACACAGCTAATCCTCCACACACACAAACAAATATAACATCTATAACAACAACAGTTCAACAAAAGGATTACACACATATTAACAATGGAGTAATGGATATATGCAACCATGCACGTATTTTGTTTGTGCATGTGAATGCGAATCGTAACCTGATCCGTTTTTTATTGTTATTATTATGCTGATGATACTCTTCTTCCTTCTTCTCTTCACTCTCAACTTAACTCGAAGAAACACCTGAGTATTAGTAGTAGTGTGTTTGTTGTGTTGTTGTTCTGTGTGAGTTATTGGATGGATTGCGAATGTAAAGAAGGAGAGCAAGATAGAAAGACCAGCTGATGTTGATTACTTGATAAACGATAATCTTTTGACCTACCTGCGTAAAAAAAATTGTAATGGGCATAGAGGTTCCAAAGTGATACCATATCAGAAGTTATCTTGTTGACTGCAATCAAATTTTAGCAGCATTCTGATAACGTTTTCAAGAAAACATGTAGAAAAAGAAAGTACATAGATGGGTACTTGTACAACACATTGGTATAGAAACCTACGTCATGGAACCAAAAACTAGTCAAATCCTTTTATATTTTCATACACTTTTGACTCCTCAGTGGAAAAAGATGCATTGGAAATCAGAGTATGATCATCGACATTTTGTCATATAAGTATGTATTCTTTGAGTTGTTAATAAATTTTATATTTTTGAAGGTATCATCATCGTTATGAGTGTCAGTGTGCATATTTTATATAGCATACATTTCACACTCTTTAAAAAATATCAGTTCTCCCTCTTTCAACTTCAGAGAGGATGATGACACGGTTGAAAAAAGGAGGATGAGGATGAGGATGATGATGATGATGATGACGAGTAAAAATTTATTGACGGGAGGAAGACAGGATAAAAAAAATATGTATTCTGGAAGAGTAGAAATATTATATATAGCGTCCTTGAAGCGCTTGTAATGTAAGTGTGTATTTTTAAAAGTTGCTATGATATGCCATGATGCTGTGCATACAGTGCGTAATATTGAGTATGGGAACGATTAGGAGGCTGATAGATAAAGACAGGCAGAGTGAGAGTGAAATCGTTATGAGGACAAAATGTTATTATGTTTGTTGTGTATGTGTTTGAGTACAATGGAAGATGAGCTGGGAGCGAGAGAGAGAGAGAGAGAGAGAGACAGGAGGACTTATTACATAATCCAGAGACTGATTGTGAAAAGAGAATAAGAGGAAAAGGGTATTAAACGTATCACTATCATCCTCATCGTCATGCTCATCCTTCTCATCATCAACAACAACAGCACAAGCTATACAGCTACACACTCACTCTTTGCTTCTCTCTTGTTCACTCTTCTGGATATAAATTTTTTATACTGTTTTTTATATTTTTTACCAGTTGCCTCCAGCAAAATCAGATAACGTTAAGCTTAAAGCCGACATCAATACTTTTTGTTGTGCTCTCTCTCTTCTCTATATATTATACGTTCTGGATGGATGGATGCGATAGATAGATGGAGAAAAACAGAGGAAAATGATGGGATATCTTTGTCGATCCTCTTCTTCACAAAAAAAAGTTCTCTTGCAAGGCAACTACCATACCACAATATCAGAGCATCACTGCTGCTCCTGCTGCTCCTACAGCCATTTTTACTTTAGTTTGCGCTCTCTCTCTCTTTTATTCTCTCTCGCTTTTTTGTATTCAGTGGAAAATCACCTCCGCTTCTCTTTCAAAGAGCCACTAAACAGCTTCACACAAAGAGCGGACATACGCATACATACATAAATACATACATATTTACTACACAAGATAATCTTAATAAGCTATACTATGAGAGTATATAGGGATGTGTATGTATCTATTATATAAACATACACATAACATATAATAGTCACTGATTGTGTGTGTGTTTGTCAGCGAGAGAATACAGTTTTCCAGCCAGATATTAGCATTTATAGCTTGCCAACCACCTCCACCACCACCGTTTTAAACTTTGACTAGAGCGATAAGGGGTCCATCTCATTCCAGTTTTTTTCTCTTAATCCTCTCCTCACTCCTCACAGCCCACATAATATCTGCCTACTCCATCCTACCATCACATTCACAAAACAAGAAAAAGAAGGAGATGAAAAAGCGCATAAAAGGGATCCTTTTTCGTTGAACTTGAGCTTCTCAGTTCACTCACTCAACTAACAAGAAAAGAGGAAGAGAGCGTCGTCATTGAACCAGAACAAAAATTATGAAGAATCCTGCTCATCACCACCACCATGTCATCATCATCATCATCATCATCATCATTTATGATATAAGAAGAAGAGCAAAATAGCAGAACGCACACAGAAATAATTCTCCATTTACGCATGTATCTCAAATTGAGATTCTCAATGCATATATTATGCATATGATTATCATTACCATTACATATGTATGTAGGTATTTATATTTATATACAAAAGCCCATCTGTTTTTATGTGTAAAATCCTGCGTTGTTGCTCCTTCTTTCTTTCTCAACAAAACTGACAAAGCAGAGAATGCAATGGGAACTTGAAAGACTTGAGTCATTCGTTTTTTGAAGAAGTGCAAACGTTATAGTACATAGTTGGACTTGGATATATAATGTACACATGATATTATGTTACATCCAAAAGAGCAGAGTCGCATTATACAGCGAAAAGGGCAGAAAGATAGGCTACTTGAGATAAGCCATTTCCTCCTCCTTTTTCTTTCGTCCTCTTTTTCTTTTGCTCCTGCATATTTTTTATTTTCCTTTTACGTTTTCCATCATTTTCCTGTTTATACAACAAGCTTGTCTACAAGATTATACTACATACTTACTTATATCTAAAATACTTTTAGTCAAAATCCAGTTTGCAGCAGCAAAAACTCCTTTTATTTCAAAGAGATGGATTATGTACATGCATAAAAAACATATCCTCTTTTTATTTGCTCAGTCACACTGGAAGCAGCTTTTTTAATAATCTTGTGCACAAGTAAATAACAGCAGCACTGCTGTTGCTACTCAGCAGCAGTTTCTTTGCCACCGCAGCCCAATAATACATTTTATATTATAAAGTGCATAATAACTCCAGCATGGTTTTATCAATTCTATTACAAAATCTACTTCTTGTCCTTGTTGTTTTTGTTGATGCTCGGAGCAATAAGTGATGAGATGATCATGTGATGCGAGTGAATAATAAGATTTCTGTTTGTTTGAATAAAAACATTCAGTGTCTTTTCTACATTCATCCAATTCAAATACTTAATAAGCTTTTCACAGACTTATTTCACATGACAAAATAATTTTAATACTTTTGTGTGTGCAGCGTATTTACCTGTGCACAGTTATCATTTTCGGTTTTGAAGATGAAAACAAGATAATAATTTAGCTGCTCTTTATCTCCTTGTCTATTTTATATGCCTACCTACCTACTACTCGCTTTTAATAATCTCGAGAGAATATTTTGATTTGGATTATTTTACTTGACAAAATTTCTCATTTTGTTGTCATCATCAAAGTCATCATATAATCATCATCATCAACATCATCACTGTCCTCATGTAGTCATCAGTCATCACATGTGGAAAAGAGACTTATCTTTTTATACCTTATTATTATTACTATCCCTTTTCCTCTATCTCCATCTCTACCTATCTCTCCATTTCTCCTGCTGCTGGCGAACAAACCTGTTCTACACATCCAGCTTCTTTTGCCGTTTCCGCTTAGTCGTCAGTTTTCTATTGTTTTTTTTCTCTTCTGACATCACAATCATCATCATAATCTTGATCCTCATCATGTGACTATATAGTTTTGCTCTACTCCACTCTACAAATACACAAACATTACACACACACACACACACACACACAGCTTTTCATAATATTATGCTTCAACTTCAACTCTCATTTTATTACAAGTTGCCCGTCCTTTTATACTTTACTTTGAGTTGAGAAGAGAGAGAGAGAGACAAGGAAGGTGGAAGTATTATGATGTAGGTGTATATATACACACAACCACATCACATAGCCAGTCTAGCGTACCAGTATTGTCTTCTTTTATGTAGATTATGTCTGTCTACTGCTGCTGCTGCTACTACTCTTTCAAACAACACCATCACTACTACTACCACCACACACACAGCTACACAAAGACGGTGGAATAAATTTCGAATTTGAATAATATTTTGACGTGAGGTAACATAAAAGCAGTAGCAGCAGCAGTAGTTGTAGTAAAATACGAGGACTGGGTACTTTTGGAATGATGGTCATGGATCTGCTAACACAAAAAAACAAACAGACTCACTCACAGAATGAAATGGTGTACCATATACCTTCCAAAAAAAATAGCCCTGTTCTCTGGTTTCCTTCCTGCTCCCTACCAATCCTTATACTACTTTACTGTTTTACAAGTCTTCCTGTTCGCATTAGGAATAGAAGATCATAATAATAATAATAATAATAATAATAATAGCAAGAGTGATCAAGATGGTGTTCCTGGAAATCGTAATAATCTCTGAGAGAAATAGAGATGATGATGATGATGACAATGTTTTAGTAGACTTTACTTCTTGTGCCACCACCATGTCTTCTCTTTTCAACCATCCATCCATACATGCTTGCATCCAGCAAGTTTGAAACCGGTAAAAGCGGAGAATAATAGAAGCAGGAAGAGTTTTGTTGGATGCATACTTTTTTACTATTATGTATTCACTTTTGGATGATGATGAAACTACACACACACACTACTCATAAATATTATGAACTAAATTCGAATGTGGGAGACTTGAAATACTAATAATAAAATAATAATAACATGTAAATTTCATTGTGCTCCTCGTTGTAAACACACTCATAGAATACAGATACACACTCCTGTTCCTGTATTCTGTTTTGTCTGTCTGGCTATACAAAGAAATGTGTGGGGTAAAATAGCCAAAATGTGAAACGTACTACAAACAAGAAAAACCAAACAGAAATACAAAGGGAACGGATGAGGATTACTCGATAGTCCATGATAATAATATATTCGTCTTATTATTTGGGTGGATGGATATTATGTGTGTCTTTTTTGTAGGCCTCCATTTATCCTTATTCTAAAGCACCAAACATGATCATATTGATCATCATCATCCGCCCGGCAGCATCAACATGATTGTGGAGCAAAGAAGGAAAGAAGCTTTTTAGTGAGAGTGGAGGAGAAACGCAAAACGTATAAAAAAATATTATTTTTTGCTGTTTCTTTTGAAGGGCTAGACAATATGTGTGTAGTAATGCATGTAGCAATTATAATATCACTTTCTGCTCCTCTTCTGGCCTTGCTTATCTTCAATGTTAAATTGTAGTGGTGGTGGTGGAAGAGGAGGAGATGGTGTTGTGTTGTCTTGGAGACTGGAAACAGATGGGATCTTTCCTCTCTCACTCAACCCTGTTTAGCTGGCTCTTCACCATTTACTATTATTACTAGTGCTACTACTTGAGGAGGATGATCATCATCATGGTATGGTGATGGAGGAAAGGCTCATACAAAATATGTGTGCTCGACGACGAGGCAAGCATAAAGGGAGCAAAGCGAGCAGCAGGAGCAGCAGCAGCAGAGAAAGGAAGATGAGGCCATGCATACTTTTACACTAAAGATATTTGTGTTTAGAGACGACTCCTCTTCGCTTTTTGTCTGTAGTATGTACATAACATGTATGTTTCTTTCTCTCTTTTTGTGCTCATCATATGCAAATACGAAACACATTTACGTAAAGTCCTTGTACAGGTCGGCTGTGTGTGTACAAGGAGCAGCGGCATCAGCAGCAGCAGCAATAGTAAGAAAGGAATAATAATAACAATAAAAACATCATTCCCTTCTTCTTCTTCTTGTGATGTCTCTGCTGCTACTGCTGCTGATGCCGTTTGGAGAAAAAGGAAACGAGAGAGAATTTTGAAGGAATGCCATCGCATTATCATCATGAGTCATGAGACTGAACAACATCATGAGCATCATGAGATGACGACAGAATGAATCCATTTGGCCATGTCATACCGCAACAACTACTCCGGCGGAAAATCCTTTTTGGAGTGGTACGCATAAAAGCAGTAGAAGTAGAAGCAGAGGTGGTAGTGGTGATGGTGGTGGCGCGGTAGTGTGTGGTTCTGTTGCTGATGCTATGCTGATGAAAATGATGATGATGGAAGTACTTCTTCTTGCAACTGGAAAAAAGGGCTTAATCCAAATTGAATAACATTCTTTTCTTCATCTCTCTCTCCCTCTCTCTCTCTTTTAAATTGTGAGAAAACCTTTCAAAATTTATGCAAAGAGAGCCTATCAGTCTGACTACTCACATGTGTGTGCTTGAAGGTGTATACATACATATATATATTTTTAAATCACCTCTTATCGTCATGACAACACCAGCAACAGAAGAGGAAGAAAAAGCATCAGCCAAAATACGTTTTATTTTGCGCTGGCATTCATTTGAGATACTTCCAACTGCAAGTTGGAGAGTTGAATTGGAATATGAGGACGAAATTGTAGTGCAGCAGAGAGAGAGAGAGAGAGAGAGAGATGGGGGAAGAAGAACTAACATTTCATATGCATGTGTGTATATTCTCCCCTTTCATGAAGAAAAATAAGAGAGAAAGATAGAAAAAACAACAATATCCATGCCATGCATTTTATGGAGTGACTGCGACGATAGATAGATTTCATTTCTTCTTTCAAGTCGTCTTTTTTTCAATTTCCTCCACTCTCAAATCTACTTACTTACTTCTTTTTTTTGTGATGATGACGATGATGAGGTTGATGACTGTGATACTGTACGTTTCACATGTTTATAGCAGTTACGAATACGATGTTGCATTTAAATGATATTTCTACAATGTATTCAGTCGAGTCGATATGTCTTTTTTCTATTTGCTACTTTAATGCATCAGTATAAAGCTTACAGACAAACATACTCACACACACACGCTTGTTATTATTATTCCTTTCCTTATCAAATTTCCAATCATCGCATCCCCAATCCCCATCATTTCCACACACAAAAAACTCCGCCATTACTGCTACTTCTGTTGATACCGGAATATCATGATCGTCAAAAAATGATATTATTTTTTACACTATTTTTTGTTATATATTTTTTCTACTAGTTGGCTGTTCGACTTTGGCTGGACCATAGGAATAAAAGACGATAATATATCGATAATA
Organism: Paronellides praefectus; assembly: GCA_027744595.1. Classification (NCBI taxonomy): domain Eukaryota; kingdom Metazoa; phylum Arthropoda; class Collembola; order Entomobryomorpha; family Paronellidae; genus Paronellides; species Paronellides praefectus. Next base: position 26,243 of record JAITYZ010000356.1, on the reverse strand, counting down.
TCGATTGGGAATGATGGGAAATGCAAGAGAGAGTATGGTGGAAAGCGGGGATGCATAATCTTACAATTTCCAATTTGTTCATCCCTTTTTTATGAAGGTAAACATATATGCCTCCTTTTTTTCTGTTTAATTTCCAAATAAAATGGAAATATCCGTGTAAGGCATGTTGTGTCCCATTTTCTCAGATAATATTTGGGATGCCAGGTATAAGAAAAGAGTATGCATCCATGATGGGTAATATGGAGGCAATGAGGAATCAATACGCGTGGAATGCCTAAATATATGGATGTGATCTGTTCTCGCTTGCTTGCCCGCCTGCCTGCAGTGAAGTGAGTAGCCCAAACAAAAGTTGCATGGAAGCGAGAGTAAAGTTATGAGGACCACAGGATGATTATGGATAGTAGTGGCAGTGGTGGAAGCGAACATCATAAAAAAAAGAAATATGAAAGACGCGTAGTATTTATTTTTTATATATTTCCTATGTTCCTTCATCTCTCTTTCTCTTCTGCTTATTTGAAATGATAAAATGGAGGAAAGGAAGTGAGGTAGAATGAGAAAAAAGCGAGTGCAGAGAAGAGGAATTCTGTCTGTGGCTGGATGAAAAGGAGTGAGTAAAAGAGAGAGAGGAAAGAATGCACCCATCATCCATCTATCCCTCCATCCGTCTCCCTCTCTCTCTCTCTTCTTCCATCATCATCAACATCATGAGGATCCGCCAACAACAAATGCATCATTGTATTGACTGGGTGAAAATCAATTTGTAATGGAATGAAATGAAAGAAGCTCACCGAAATAATCCGCACCGTCATACTCAAACTCACTCTTTTACACACATGATGCCATGGATAGTAGAAGGGATACTCAAAGTGTAAAGAAATCAATTGTGGTGGTTGTGGTGATGGAAGAGATGTGGAAGAGATCAGGATGACGATATATATATATATATATTGAGAATGGTAAGCATGATGAGAATTCCTTTTGTCGATCATCGTCATGATGAGGAGCTGATGAATTCTTTGAGAAAGGTAGACAGAAAGACCACCATCACCTCTCGCTCCAAAAGGATTATTCCCGTATTAGCTGTGTGTACTACACACTGTGTAGTATAGATTGCAGTAGTGTTCTTAAAAAAAACACACACACACACACACAATAATAATACTAATAATTATTATAATAATATGCAAACTCACTATCATCATCGTTAATATCGTCATCAATATCAAGTGATCAGTGATCATAATCTTAATGATTGCTCAACATTCCAGGTTATGATGCGTGTCTTTAATGAATAGACGATAGGGAAATCAAATACATAATGTGTGCATAAGATATATTATATATAGGTATGTATGTATGTATGTATTATGATATTGGCTCTTTCAATTGAAAAGAGATTTGTATTCTTTTTTCTTCAAAAATCTTTTTATTTTCTTTGGCAGTGCAGTAGGCTGTGGGTAATACAAATCCAATCCAGAAATGGGATATAGGTATTTATGCCAAGGTCTTCTGCTTTTCTTCTTTTTTAATCCTCCAAAATATTTATCCTCTTCCGTTGCACCTCATCAGGTCTCTCATGTTGTACACATGTTCTCACAACTATTTATTTTATTTTGCCCGTGTATATGGAATGCATACAGTATACACATCTACTTAAGTCAGAGGGCTAAAATATGTTTAGTATACAAACAAAGGCAAAGGCAAAATACTCTGCTCACGCATATCCCAACTTTTTTTGTGTGACAGCGTCGCTCGCTTTCAGATGGAAACTCATTTTTTCCAAAACTTTTTAATATCACTATTCCGTTTTCCTTATCATTTTCCCCCTGTTTTAAATGTTTAGATAACCCTATCACCTGAAAGTGTGAAATATTTTTTAAACTTTTTTTTTGTGGGTGGATTACGCATTTCACTATTTTCCCATTTAATTTAAATATTTTTGTCCGTGTTCCATTCCACTAGTTTTGATAAGGGTTTTATATTCGGCTTAAATCTTTAAATTAAAACGGCATAAAAGGTAGCGCCTTAAAAAAATAATAATAAAGAAGCTTTACAGCTCTGCTGATATCACCCGACCACTTTTTATTTTATTTTCCTGCCTTGTTTAATAGCAGCAGTTGTAGACGTTGTGGTGGTGGTGGACTGATGGAATGAACCAATTTATTTCGTCATCATTAGTAGCAGAGCAGAGCAATAGCCTGAAGGAGTATTAAAAGCAAATCCAAGAGAAAAGGGAACGTTTCTCTCTTATTATTATTATTATTACTATTATTATTATTATTTTTATATTTCCACTTGTTTTATTCCTACTTCTTCTGACGTCTATCATCTGTCCACACACAAAAAGCTAGATTGTACCTTTACGCCATGTCATGTCATGCGATACCTTTTCCTTCCACCAAATAAATACGCATTTGACGAATGTAACATTTAAAATGGGTATAGTTACGACGTTATTGTAGTAGTGACAGTAGCAGTAGCAGCAGCAGCATTTCTCTCAGATGTATGTCAAATATTTATTCAAGTTCTTAGGGAAAATCCTTCTGAGAAAGAAAGAGAGAGGACATATTAATGAAAGAGAGAGAGAGTAGTGGAGTCAGTGAACAAGTTGACGTCTTTTACTTGTGCCCAACAATAAATTACCTAAACGCACACATAGACACACAAACACACACATGCAATTTTCTTTCTTTCAGTTTACTTCTTCTGTATAACAGACAAATAATGATATTATTATTATTATTGTAAAAGTCGTGAGCAAGCAATATAGGCATAGTTGGGTATGAGTGTATGGAAGAGGCTCATTATAGAAAAAGTATCATCGTATAAAATGCTCGTTGTAGTTTTTGGCCAGTTTTACTCTGCTCCTCTCTTTCGTTTATTCCCCTGAAGCTCTTCCTGTCTCTCTCTCTCTCTTTTACTATTCTTCCAGCTTTCGTTGGCCCACTCTGGTTGTTCTTGGCTTCTTCTTCTTCTTCTCAAAGGAAAGGAAATAAGGAGAGAAAGAGGATACTACATACATCGTAAAAGCAAATGCTTGTAATTGGGGAACAGTTTTTGCTATTTGTCGAAATTTGATCACTTAATTCTCTCTTCTTTCTCCCCTCTTCTTCTTCTGCAACTTCTCTAGATAGTTTCTTCCCACTACTCTGTGCATCTCCATCATCATGATGACCATAGTTGGAGTATCAAGAAAAAGTGTAACTAACCAACCAAGTAGCTAAAAAGTGCATAAGCACCATGGATACTTGTCTCTCCTTCCACTTGCTTAGACAGTGCACTCTTACCAACACTGCATGTAGAAGGTAGTGCATGCATAGTAATATCATGAGTTGTTTCGTTAACAAAATGAAGAAGAAGAGAAGAAAACATGAAATAGGGAGGGAATAGAAGGCGACCGACTGAGAGAGTGTTTCTTTTGTAAAGACGAAAAGTAGCGTATGTGATTAAGAAGAAGACTTGCGAGTGTGTAGTTAATTCTCTCTCCCTCATTCTCATCGATCTATTGCCCTACAGCGATAAACACTAAAACTCGCTCTCTCTCTCTCTCTCTCTGGCTCTCAAGCTTCTTTCCTTCTTAAGTAGCGTGATTGCACGGCAAACACACACACACAAATATATACATTGGATTAGGTAGAGGTAGCTTACATTCCTCTAGTCACTAACAATCGGTTTTGCTCATGATGATGGCGATAATGATGATGAGGAGTAACTATACCAAATAAAAGGCAGCAGCATGCAGATATAGTGCTTCTGCTGGAGTAGGAAAGAGAGGGAGAGAGAGAAACGAGATGAGAATGATGAGAGGTGAGTTGAGAAAGAAAAGTATGAGCACCACCCATAATCATGGCATATGCATTATAGATTCATTTATCATCACATCACAAAAGGAGGATAATAATATGACTCGGTGCGGTGGTGGTAGTAGCTCCAAAAAAAACTCAACTGAAAATACATGGTAGTGTGTGGTGTTGCTGGTCTGGTGTGTAGTGTTAGTAAAAAAAAGTAAAGACCAGGCAAGGCAGAGAGAGAGAGATGTGTTCTGGTGTTCTTAAAGTTTACTATTTCCACCGCAACTTACAGCATGGATCATGGCTTGGAATACATAATTACATGCATGTAGGTATGTATGTGCGGTGTGGTTATATATGGAAATGGGAGGATGGATGGATGGAAGAAGAAGAATGCTTACGTGGCTGCTGCTGCTGCGGCCACAATAATCAGTATTCAGACAGGAGTGAAATGAGGAGTTCTTCTGGAACAACAAAACAGCAACTGTGAAAAGTACAACAGATTCAAAAAAGGTAAAGGTGGTTCTGAAAAACGAGCTATAGCAGTGGCGATGGTGGTGATGAGCTCAGTTGTTGTGTGGCATCAGTACAGTGGTGAACAAACCGAATCAACCTCAGTATAATTATTATGAATGATGGATGAATGAATAAAATCCAAAAACGGTAGTAGAATAGAATCATCTCCACCTCCATCCATCCGTCCACCACCACCATCATCAACAAAAGAACAAGCAAGTTAATAATAATAGGATGATGTGACTTGACTCCAAGACGCTCACTTGCACACATACACACACACAAGTACATACTCATGTTACTTAACTTTTTCCTCAAATCCCCGGAAAAAAAGTTGAAAAAAGAGTTGGAGGCGGGAAAAAAGACAACGTTACTACTACTCGTTCACTCTCTCAGCGTCATCCTACTTTGCATCGTCATTCCAAATCTAAACCGCAATCTTACACTGCCTGCCATAGAGAGAGCAAGAATGGAGTAAAGGAGTACAAGATGTAAATTGCGGTAAAAGGTAAGGTAAGATGGGTTAAGTAAGGCGTAGTGATGACTACGGTAGCACGGAACTTGTATATATACTCTTCATAACATGACCATGACCAGCACCATCACCATAACATTTTTTAGTCCTTAAGCCCAATGATAAGCCGTTCTCTTCTCTTTTATCCCTTTTCATCAATGTTTATTTTATCTAATGGGTTAAGCACACCTACGCTTCTTCTTCCACCTGCTCTTTCTCTTTCCATCTTTCACCTACGCAAAAAAAGTAATCTCTCTCTGTCTCTCTCACTCTAACGGAACCCATCTATCCACAATTTTTACTCAACAAAGACGAAAAGCAGATAGAGTAGAACAAGAAGAATCAAGAGAGAGAGAGAAAGAGAAAGACAGACAGAGCTTTTAGCTTTTTGTTTTCATTTCGTCCTCATTCTTCTTCTTCTCAGAATTCATTTACTCTTGTTTTCTGCTTTAAAGCTCGAGTTTTTCACAACCAGAAAAAGTCCACAATCCTTTTTGGTCACAATTGGGAGACAAGGTAAAGTTGGTATAGTGGTGTAAAAAAATCAGCGGAGCACACAACTCTCTCTCTCCTTTTGCACGTCATAGCAATTTGTGTACATTTGCGGGACATTCACCCGTCCCTATAAAAGGATTTGTAAAATGTACATTTCCCAGTATTTTTCATTTCGAAAGAGCCCATATCGCAGGGATCGGTAACAATGAGCCCACTCCTTCTCCTCCTTCTTGTTAACTTTTGACTGATGACCTCCTACTTTTGTTTCCCATCTTTGCATTCAGTTTGCCCTGTTTTGTCCAACCATTATCAATTATTCTTCTTCTTGTCCAATTCCAACTTGTGCTACTTGTAAAAGCATCATGGACGCTAAATATATTTATGCATAGTTTCTCTCCGGTGAATCTCTGTGCACGTCGTCTGCGGAGCTTTAGCCAGCCACCTACACATAATAAATTACATTTTCTGCCTGGACGGACACATGAACAGATAGACACATAATACCTACCTATATAAGAATTACCCTCACTTGACTTCTTTTTAAATGGCGAGATGTGCAATGCACCAAAAAAATGTGCATAGCACCCCACGGTTCCCACTTTCAAAATGAACCGTTTAATAAGTAAATAAATAAATGATCGGATTCCTTCTATTTGTTTTATTTCCCTTATTTCTAAACTGATCTCTTCTTACTCTCAACATAAATGCATGCATGCGTACATACATACATATGTATAATATGCCATGCAGGTTCCCATGCATCAGTAGCACTCCACCTTATTTATTTTTTATCTTCACGTTTCATTCCATTCACAAAGAGTGCTGGACCACGGATGGACTTGCTGTGTATTTGTGTCTTAGGTCGAGATTTGAGGGAGGAAAATAGAGTCAACCAAATGAAACGTGACCTATGCGGAAAATGAGAGGACAGAGAGAGAGAGAACACCACCAGCAACCAAGCTCGTATCTCTCTCTTTTTTGTTTGCAAAGTAAACAAAAGCCACACAAACACAAAAGGCAAGTAATCAGACAGAGAGCAAAAGAGAGAGAGAGAGATTAGATAAGCAAGTGAACTGACCCAACCAAACTAACCAATACTGAAATGAGAAAAAAAGGAAGGAAAGAGCAAGTTTAGTTTTAGGAATTTTACAGGAGAGATGATACCGGGATAGAGTTTAGGGTGACATCTTCATAGTTTGGGTTGTTTTCATTTTGGACAAAAATAAAAATAAGATGGGACATTGAGGAAAATAATGGATACTCTCGTAATTATCGTTTGTTTACTTGAAAGCATTCTCTATCTCTTTCTTTCTCTCTCTCTCTCTCTCTGGAAGGCAGAGAATATAGCGGTTGTTTTGGAAGACTGGAAGCTTTTACTACTTCTTAAATTGGGTACTTGCTTGTTATCTGCCCGCCACTCACTATTTCTCATTTATTATCCGAAATTACCGGATCCAATGTTATGTTTTGCTGGTCGAATTTTGTTGCAAATGTAATAAAAGGACGTGTGGAGTCCATAAAAGCTCCAGAATAAAAATCAAGCAAAAGAGGAAAAGTGAGTGTGTGTGGTGAACGTATATAGAGTGCACACACACACAGTTAAATGCTGATATCAGCTTGTAACTACGCAGCAAAGCAACCCAAAACTAGCTAAAAGACATGGATCTCTTTACTGCATCCTCAAATGCCATTCCTTTTGAATCTCCTTTTTCTGCAGTGAATTAACAAAATGAACATAAAATATTTGTATTGAGTACCGAGAAAATATAAACCCACACCACATCCCAACCAGCAAGTTTTCCAGTCCACACACTGCACACACAAGCTTGACTTGACTTTATTTCCCGGTCTATCTGCAGAAAGAGGATTTCCCTTTCCACGTTTTCCTTTTTTTGAGTACAAAATGTTAACCTACTAGAAGCGTTTTGTACTGATTCTACTATTCTATATGTATACATAGGTATATTGCTTAGTAAGTAACTTTTTTTGTTTACTCGCTTCTCCAACACTTTTCTTGGTAGTCAAGTCAGCTGACTCAGCAAAAAAACAAAAAAAAATATATTAAACATATGCATTCATCCATCTATCCATATTTTCTACTGCTTGTTCTACGTTCTACCAAAGGATCCCTTTTTCCTTCCTCTTGTGCACTTTAAAAAGAGAAGCAAACATAAACAAAAGGAAAAAAGGATATATATATATATATATCTGTCTGTTGTCTGTCTTGTGAATATTACACTTGTACTCTCATCTCAAAAGAAGGCAAAAAGATAGAGTGCTTATGTGTGTGTGTGTCTGTGAGAAAAGTTGAAAGTAGCTTGTTGTATTTTTAGGCAAAAATCCTTATGTAAACAGTGGTGGATGATAGATAGAGCCGTTAACAACAACAACAATCTATCCAGAGAGTACACACAAGAAAAAAAAGAAGAAGAAGAAGAAGAAGGGACATGCAACCATGCAAGTAGCCGAGTACTGCGTGTAGTCAAGTCTGTCTGCCTTTCTGCAGAAGAGTATGCATTTTTTTAGAAGAAGAAGATGAAAAAAGTGAAGAGTTACTAACCCAACCCAACAAGTCAAGTCAACCCATAAAACCAATTTTCATGCTTATAGAATAATATATGTGGAGGAGGAAAAAAAATAAAAAAAGACATGTGTGTATGCCCCTCTCTGCCTGTGTAAATATACATATATTTTTATAAAAGAAGAAGATGAAAAAACAACCTTCTTCTGCTTCTTATGTTGTTGGCGCTGGCATTGTGTGTGTGTTAGCATTTTAGATTTGAGAGAGTGGAAAATGGAGTGGTGGTGGAGGTTGTCGTGTCTTTCTTCAAGGGACTCTCTCTCTCTCTCTCTCTTTAGCCCTTCTTCTTTTTATTCTAAGAAAACAAGTTAAACACACACAGACATAAGACGGGAAAAAAGAGGAAGGAATTTCCTTTCTGTCGTCACATTCTCCATTTTTCCTTTGCTATTTTTCACACAAACACACACAGAAAATAAAAAGAAAACACTTGAAAGGATCAGAGAAAAGAGATGGGCTAATGCACTGAAAACTTAACTGATAAATTGTTGACATGATCAGTATAGTCCTTCAAACAAATCGATTCCCAGCCTGTCATCATCATCAACAACATCGTCGTCGTCATCAATGTATGATCCTGTTTGTTGTTGTCTGTTGAGCAAGACTCTCTGCTTGTTCTTATCAAAGTTGTTGTGAGCACACCAAGAAAAATGGAGTGATAGCCAAATGTCAATATGAGTACATACTTGGATGATGATGATGACGATGATGATGAAGATGCAGTACATCTTTGGAACTTGTTGAAAAGTGTAAAAAGAAACACTCATCTTCCCTTTTCCCCCATTTTTATAATAAATTTCAATAGAAACGCTTGAAACGCAAAAAGGAAAAACGTTTAAAAAAATACCCTGACAAAAGAGCCACTTAAAATTCTTTCCGAGTCACATATCAATTTTTAAAAAGAAACGTAGTCGTAATAAAAGTGTTGGCTGACGAATGAAAGAGAGAGAGAGTACTCATCATAATTTTTATTTTCCTTTTATTTTTCTCCGCACTAAAAATGCAGTCTTTACTTAAATGGAAGTGATCATCATAAAAGTGTGCATTTATGCGGGTCCTCATGTGTGTGTCTAATAAATGTGTGTGTGTGGGGGAGTAAGAAGAACTACTTGAGTAAGCAAAGTAGCAGATGCACATTAGTAGTTATTTTTTGTGTCCCCCGTCGTCAATACCAACATTCCGGTCATTCGTTTCTAAACACATTATTATTATTACAAATTTTTAGAAGAGAGAGAGAGAGAAAAAAACATAAAGGGAAAAGAAAATTTGTTAGCTTTATTGGGAGCGTGTGTGTGGCAAATAAGATGAAAAGCTAGTAATGAAGTGAGGGGATCTCTCGGAAAAAAATCAGTGAAATTCTATACTTTTTTTGAGTCAACAAAAATACCATATTCCATTTCATTCCCAATAGGAAAATATTGTCTTCCTATTACATCCAATATACATACTTGGTTCATAAGAGTATATATATTTTTTTTAGTTTTGTACTCAGAGTTGGAGGAGCAGCCGTGGCAAAGGCAAATGGCATCATAGTGGTCGCCAGACTGTTACACTCTGCTGCTGCTGCTGCTACTACTGCCATTATTATTGAACATGACATGATGAAACAAGATGATGAACTTGGTCTTTTTTTCTTTTTTTTACACACACAACTGGCTACAATGTTCAGAGTCATGGTTCATCATGTTTTTTTTAGCGTACAGCCCTGTCCGTTGACACTTTTACTTTTCCTCAGAGAAGAACACGCATGCATATAAGTTTGTGATGTGCAATCAGACAATATTTTTCTGAAAAAAATCCGAGTCAAAAAACTATTATTCTGCTACAGTATAAGTTTCCGTATTACTTACTATGTGTTAACCAATGTTTCCATACTAATATATGTATTAATGTTGAGTAAGTGACCCACTCAGTTAAATACACATCATGGAAAGGGTATTTTATAGCAATGTGCATTGAAAAAAAATATATATTAGTGGCAATAAAGATGATGATGATAGAATGTAATATGTGTTGCGGCTTAAATGAAAAGGAAAAGGAGGAGGTGTGTGATAAGAAGTAAAAAAAGTAAAGTTGTTTCCTTTTTGCAATGATGATGGTGGTGATGATGATGATGATAATGATGATGTTCCGCATTTATTTTTGTTTGCGTGCGGGATTCAGTATGCTCAGTAGAGCAGTAATATGTGAGCTCCATTGGAAATAAGCTTGCAACTTTTTTCTTCAACTTTTTTGAAAGGCTCTCTCTCTCTCTATTTATATATACCGATCATGATCATGATGATGCGGATAAAAGAGATGCTCCTTTTTTACCTTTTCCCCCTTCACTTTCTCTACTTTATTTTTGCAAGCTTTTACCCATTCTTGGAAAGGAAGAGAGAGAGAAAACGGGAAAATATGATCCTGACGCCATTTCACACACACACACACACACACACACTGATCATGATGATCATTTACGCCGCACTGACTTACAACAAGCAGATTGAGAGTGAGCAAAAAAAGTGCAAGGCAAGGAATTGAGAAAGGCGCTTTGGGAAAATATCATTGCAGTGACTTACACACAGGCCGAGCAATATATATTATGGGTATATAAATGTAGTTCTCCAAGTGCCATGTCCTCCTTATTTCTGATCTACTAAAGGCTATACACACGTACATATATATATATATATATATTTACACGCGGTCGGACAGATAGATAGCTAGATATTTATAGGATGTGAAGGGAAGAAAGGTGAGGTGAGCAAAACAGGCTGTTGTGAAGGTAGACAACACAGATAATGTTATGATATGCTAGTCCCTCAACTCAACTTAACACCACTACACCTTTTGAATTCAGAGAGACTGGAGAAAAAAACTCTCATTTTTTCTGCTAGAACGCCACTTTATTTTTTTGCTATTTTTTACTTTTTTTTTCTTTAGTTTCAATTCCTTCTTCACCATCGAATGAATAAAGAAGAAGATGTGTCGGTGTGTGTATGCTTATGTATGTATGTATGTAACAGAAAGGGAAAAGTTATGAGTTGTATGACCAGCAGCAAATGTCCGTAAATGCTGTGAACAAAAGTTACAAAGTAAAGTTTCTTTCGATTTTTTTTGCACGGCACGCTGTATAGAGAGCTAAAGCCATGCAAAGGGAATGCTCTTTTTTGAACACACCTATTATTATGGACACTCACGCATTTTACCTTCTCCGCTGTTTGTGGTGGTGTGTATTTTTGCAGTATGTATACTGGTTATTATAAAATCATAGGCATATCATGTCGTCGTTTTTTTTCTTCTGTGATATACTTTTTTTTCTTCCTCTCTCATGCTACTTGCTCCTGCCACTAATACTAATAATAGCACACACACGCTACTACTCACTCACTCAATTCTTTCTACATAATACTTTGACTATTCCCTTCCTTCTTTTTTCTTTCTGTTTTTTAACTTCAAGTCAAAAAACCACTTTCCATGCTTGACCAAGTTTCCGTCTCTCTCTTTCTTTCTCTCTCTCTCTCTGCGTGTGTGACTAGCTGACTGAATACGAAAAAAGAAAAGAAAAAAAAACATTGCTGAGTGTGTGTATGTTCGTAGAAAATATCCAGGCATACACAGTCATACACAATGGCAGAGCATCAATATAATATGCTTTTTTATTATTTTTTCTTGAAGAGGGTATAAAAATAGGTATAGTGTTTGCCTACTACAATGCTTCTTGTATTTGAAGGGAAACGGCGGAAAGAATAAAGCAAACGAAATAAATATAAATGGGGAAAATAGAGGAAAAGTAGTGTATAAACCGAGGAAAAAAGGTTTTTTTTATTCTCCTTCTCTGTTTCCTTCTTATTCTTCTTGTTGCTTGCTAATCCTTGAAATTGGAAAGGGAATAAGAGCAAAAGATGGAAAGAGAGAGAGTAAAGCTTATATTCCAGGGATCGGGATCACATCACAGAGAAATACGAAGAGTAACAGTGTAGCAGTGGCGGTAGTGGCAGGCAAGAAAATGCTCTTTTCTTCTCTCCTTCCTTCCTCTCTGCTCTCCTTTCCGTGCTCAACTCGACTCAATTCAAGCAAGGCAAAAATGGAAATAAAAGAAGGCGAAGAAGACGAGGAGGAAAAAAAGAAAAGAAAAGAAAAATATATAAATTCGCATCATCATGGATGAAATCGGATTATATAGCCGTTGCTGCTCACTTTCTCTCATTCACAGTGACTCTCTCTCTCCCTCTCTCTCTCTAAGGAAATATCATGAGTCAAGATGAACAACAAGTCACTCACTGTCCTCTTACATTTTCTTCAAGTCAAATTCAAAACAGCAGCAACCAGCACAAGGCGACAAGATAAAAAAATCGAATAAAAGACAGTGAAATAGAAAAAAAAATCTATTCTCCTCGCTTCACTTCAATTTTCCCCGGAAAAATAGATTTTTTTCGATTGTTTTTTTTGTATAAAAATAGTAAAAGGTAATTTATTTATTCAATCTTACTATAAGAAAATCAATGAGTCCGCTACCACCTCCACTACCTTACAAGTAGTATCATTACTTTACTCCACACAACCAGCACCGTCGCCGTCGCCTCCGCCACCTCCATTATACCCTCATCCTCTCTCTCTCGCATTTTTTTTCTGCAACACGACACTTAAGTGATAGCGTGGAAAAAAAATACTGAGAATTCATCCAGACCCGTTTGTATTTTAATTTTTTTCTCTATTTTGACTATACAAAGTATAGAGAAGGAAGACAGAGCTGCAGAATCAGAAAGAGTGCATTTTTGATCATGTTGGTGTGCTGTCTTGTCTTGCAGAGATGTATGTGGAGAGCTGTTTAGTGTTGGTGGTATAGTGATGCAAAAAAGTGTCGTTAAAGTAGTAGGACAACTGACAAGGATAGGCACTCAAAACAAAAGCAGAAAAAAATATACACTGACTCTTTATTTTTCTCTCTATACTTAGCACTCATCTGAATCACTCTTTGAATCTGTCTATTGTTTCCTTATAATCTAGTTTACTGGCTGTTTTCAAAATGACTGACTGAGTGAATGACGGCCGGACTAAAAATTGACTTGCAATTTGTGTAAGCATTGCATATATTATTATTATATAGCTTACTTGCTTCCATCTCTGCTTTAAAGGATGTGATATGAGATGGCATGTTGTATATAATTTTGTTACAAAAAGACACAAGGACCAAACTTGCTGTATAATTTTGTTTGGTGTTGTCGTTATGCTGCAGCCGCCGCTATTTTTTTTTGTTGCTAGAGAAGATGGTGATGGTGATAAACAAGCCATTAGTACAAATAAAAAAATTCCAATAAAGTCTACCAAGAAAAAACAACGACACAAGCCTTCTCTCTCTCACACACAGCTACACACTCGCTTAACAAAAATATGTGCATCCTTTTGATTTTTTTCTGTTTCTTTCTCGGTTCGGATGAGATGCTCTATATACACAACACTTACTTGCAGAGAGAGAGAGAGAGAGATTTGTACTGAAAAAATATTTGTCAGACGAATGTAATAATAATAATGAGAGTGAAGCGATTAGATATCCATCCTTCTCTTGAAATGCGACCATTCAACTACTTATTTGTATTGACTGTGAGAAGTACTATATTAGTAACAGTAGTAGTAGTAGTCGTAGTATTTTTTTTATGTCAATGTGCATGCCAATGCAAACATTCTGAAAAAAAACTCTAAGTGCCACGAATTCATTGGATTTTCTTTTTGAAGTAATGAGGATTACAGTGAGACTCACAAATTGCTTATGAATGTGAGTGTTTCGCTCAGGAATTTACATACTGTGCACGTACTTAATTTCAAATTTTCAAATAGTTATATATTTTTTTCACTGGAAAAAAACTGTTAAACTATGACGAAACATGTACACATATATTTTTTATACTTGTTACTAAAAAAATACAAATCACCTACAAACAAAAAAAACTAACTCTGTCACTCCATTTTCACAATAACTGTTTGCATATAACTACTTATAAGTATGCACATATACTTTTGTAATAGCTGATTAAAAAAAGAATGTGGAGAATATGTTTTTTTGCAAAAGGAAAACATGTCCTGTACATTGTACAATGTTGTAAGTAGTTCATTTCCCTCCTTGCTTCTTTTTTTACACACACATTTTGTTCCTCAAGAGAAAAAAATATACGTGCGTGGTAAGCAAGCAAGCACACACACACATTGTTATCTGAAGCATCCATCAATCCGTCTTTCTCAATATTTAAAACAGAGAGTGAAAGGTAATAAAAATGCCAATGTGAGAAGAAAATGTGAAATGAAGGAGCATGAAGAGCAGCAGCAGTAGCATCCCAATAACAACCACTATACCGCCATACCGCATCCCAAAATCTCATCATCAGCATAAAGTATCACATTAGTATTACCACCAGGATTTTTATTCACTGACTTGTGTAGTATTCAGTATGAATGTATGAGACTATAGCTTTATTTAAGATTACACTCGATTCAATAAGACTCTCAAAGTATTATTGGCTTGTGCTCTTTTTTTTATGCTGTACTTGTCAACTCAGAAGAGTCATTATCAACAAAGACAAGAGATATTGAGATTGGAAGAACGACAGTCAAAAAAATATATTATATAAATTAGTTGACTCACTAGGAAAGCAAAAGGAAATGAAAGAAATGAGCGTAGGTTTCATAATATATATTATTTTTATATGGGTGTATAAATAAACAATATATATTGTTATACATTTACACGACATTGCAAAAACATACACAACAAAAAAAAACAATAACAATAATAATTATAATAACAACTTGGATGTAGGTATTTGAATGTATATATGTTTGTCTGTTTTGTTTTTGAGTTGAACTGGTTGACAAGAGTAGTGGAGTGAGCTGAGCCAAAAGCAGAAAGAGAGAGAGAGAGAGATCACTAGAAAAACATAGACTAGAGCAGACTTGCTCGGATTCACTTGACTTGTTCCAACAATATAAATCCTCACTCTCGCAGTCTGTCTCCTCATCTCGTAAGTAAGCTAAATAGCCAGTGCCACAGAGACGAGAGGATAAGAAGAAGAAGAAAAAAGAAGGATGTAAAAAATATACAAGAAGCTTTAAAAGTTAAATACGTAGCTGTTAAGTACATTCGCCTCTTTTTATATACTTTTAATCTTTTTACAAAAAAAAATTGTTGGCAATAAGCATTAATGAAAATGAGATTGAATGAGATTTAAAACAAAAAGAAATCCTCTTTTGGCTGTTATTATTATGTATTCCAAAGAAAAAAGGAAATAAACTCGGATGAAACTTTTTTTTCCATTTTAAATGAAATGTGGAAGGATGTGTAATTATTTTAGCATAATGTCGCACACATATTATGCCTTTTGCCTTGTTTAACTATCCTGATGAACGTTATGAAATTATATGAATTATAATGATAATTATAGTATTACTAAGCAGCTAATTTTTACAGCAAAACTAAACTGAAAACGGATTTAATTTAAAAAGGATAATTTGTATATATTTTTTTCCATTAAGATGGCTTACCTTTATCCATAAAGTCCAAATATTGTCAGGATATTTCTGGCTTCTTGAGAGGCAGAGAGAAAATGATGATGACGATGATGAAATATATTATTCCCTCTCAAAATACAAACTAAAGTTCTTGTCACTTGTTTAAAAGAAGAAGATATTAAATTCTAGAGTAAATCTTTTCTATTTGAACTCCACGTAAACTATAAAATAATGATGTCTCATTCTTTCTCTTTTTGAATGGACGTAATCCAGCCTCAGATAGTATTATGATGATTATATATTTACGCGATTATATATGTGCGTCTCCATTTTATTTTATTTTGATCTGATAACCCTTTTTTGCAATTTGCAAAAGTTCTAAATACATAAATAAGTAAGCATGTCTGTCTCCCTGCTTGTCTGCTCAACAAACCACAAAACTAATGTGTGTTTTGTTGTTGTTGTTGTGGAGGAGGTGGAGGGAGGAGGGAGCGTGTGAGTCTATTTATTTTTTGATGTAGCTCAAAGTAAATAAATAATGGGAAGCAGTACTACCTACTCAAACTAATAATATTAATAATGTGTATACTACTACGCGACCAGGGCGAAAAACATGAGGGACAGCAAACATCCCAAACGACAACATGAGTTATTAATAAAAAATGATGATATATTCTTGTGGAGTTTACTTATTTTTTTTACTGTTTACAAACTACATACACATGCACACACATACACGTAAACACAGACACAAAACACATTCCAAGAGTAATCGTAACGTAATCACTGAGCTACAATGGGTACAAAAACGTTATACTACACGCTCAAGTCTAACAAATATTTCTTCTTCTTTTTTCCTTTTCTCAAATTCACTCATTCATTATTATTTTTTCGAGCGGAAACCGTTTTGAATTATAAATTATGCCGCCGGCAAAGAAAACGGAGAAAAGGCTACGAATCAAAAATGTGACGGCGCCATACCGCACACACACGCACGAATATATATTCAGTTTTTTTTCTTTTCTCTTTTTATTTGTATATTTTTGCTTCCTTCCTTTCGCGCTTTTCTTCTTTTTTTCTCGAAACAGCAGCAGCAATATATTTAGCGCTCTGGTACGCTGATGTTGTTTTTGGCGGTGGTTTGTTTGAAAACTTGTCAAATTTATTATTGCTATTGTTCAGCGGGAAAATCATTCATATTTAAACCCGAGTATTTCAACTTTTCGATTTTCGTCCTTTTTCTCGTCTGCAAACTCTATAATAAATATATAATTTATATTTTTGATCTAAAGTTTGCCACTTGTCAACTATATTTTTTTGTTAATGTAATGCTAATAATGGATTTAGCACTTCACTTTATTATACTCTGATCCTTCTTATTAGCAACTTTTTCTGTTACGTTTTTTTACGTGATATGAATGTATGCACAAAATGTATTTTTATTTTCGGCGAGTTCAAGTGTACAAAAAAAGAAGATTGTTGAGGCCATTAACTCCAATTACTACTTTGGCCGCTGTCGTTGAGCCAAACAACCAATCATTCTTTTATATAACAGCAAATAGTAAATGTCGGTATATTATATAATTTCTGTATATATTTTTTTTATTTGTTCATTCATCAAGTCTACTGGAGTTACGTTGGTGATGATGACCAGAAATAATATTTATTCCTTTTCTTGTGTCAATTTTGGTTTGATCAATAAGGTTGATTCCTCCAGAGCAGCAGCAGCAAACAATTTAAGCTTGTATTATTTGCTTGTTTGATGATGTTGGAAGAAGAATAAAAGTGTTTTTTTTGTGGAATGACTTGTTTTTCTTATATTTTGTTCAGTATTCAAATGTTCGGGTTTTTGTGCATGGAGGAATTTTCACAATTTCACGTAATGTTGCTTCAGGTTTGAGAAAGAAATACGGACACAGGAAATATATATATATATTTTATATAGTATAATGTATATTCACTTTATTTATTTGAATTTTCAGGAAGATAAATATTACATTTCATTTGGAAGGTATTGTATTGCATACTAAATTGTTTTTTGTCCAGTAGAAAATGTCTGGACGTTCGAAAATTTCGTCGTCGACAACAAGAAAACGGCAGCAGCAGCGGCAGAGTGTAAATTTGTTGTTATTTTTTAGTTATGCAGTTTGAGTTTGCCGTTTTTGTCGCTGTTGTTGTTGTTGTTGGAACGAAGGGAAAGGAACAAGTTGAAAAATGTGTATAGTGGATTGGATATAATGGACAAGAGGCGAGGAAGGAGCAGCAGTCGTAGCCGTAGTTGAACAACTACTGGTAGTTGATGCTGTGTGATGTTATATAATATGTTGTACTACCAGAGAGAGTGCAAAGAACAGCTTGGCTCAAATCACAGAAGAGAGTCTACTACGAAAAAAAATATGACAAAAGACCGGCGAGACTCTGCAGAATATTATTTAAGCTGGAAGAAGAACAAGAAGAAGGCGCAGCGAGAATAAAAAAAACACAGTGACAAGTAACAAAACTGGTTTTCTTTTTTTCTTATATATGTTTGTGTCTCTCTGTATATTTTACTTTATTATTATTATTACTCCTTCTATTTCACTTTTGTTCCTTTGTGCCTTAAAGTCTTGTTCTAGTGCTCTATCTCTCAGTGATATACACATAAACACATGAAAAACACACCGAAAAGTTGGAGAATTTTTATTTTTTTTCGTTTTATTCAACTTATAGATATATTTTTTGCGTTGTGTATTATTATTATTATTATTATTATTGTGTGTGTTGTTGTGTGAGAGAATGTGTATTCCACAGAGTGAACAAAGTCACAAAGCACAGTTTCCTTTAGCAATTCAAGATTTCCTCTGCTGTGATGTGTGGCGTGTCGAGTACACACGAGAACAAAAAATATATATATCTATAAAAGAGGATGTTGTTGTTCTTGTTCTTGTTGATGACGATGATGATAATAATAATATAATATCAACTCTTCCAGTATTTTCTTCCTTTCAACGTTTTTCGAGTGTTGTTGCAGCAAGTAGCAGCATCAGTCACTTGGACAAGTGGAATAAAGGACTTTATGCTGGAATTGATGATGCAGCTGAGCTGACTCTCTCTCTTTCTCTTTGTGCACAATAGACACTCTATTCATTCACCAAAAGTGTAAAATAGTTTTTTGAACAAAAATCAAAATACAAAAACACTTGGGCAATAATCCTCAGCACTTTTTTTTGCAAAAAGAAGTTTGGACAGTTCAAATGGTCGCACACAACTGCAGGTAATAATTGATTGACTGGCTGACTTGTCTGATCGCACATAAGAGCAATTTATAGGAAGAGCAAAATGTTCCAGAAAAACTTGGAAAAGTTTGACGAGAATCTCTAGGTTTGTATAGAGGTATGTATCTCTGTACCTTACACTCTTTTTCTCTCTCTCTTTCCCCAAGAAAAACTGTTTTTATATTGATGATTATTATAGTGGAAGAGAAAATTTGCCATATAATTGTTTGTGTGTTATAGTAGTTTACTTTAAAGTAGTAATGATTTGAAATAGTTACACTTGTTCAAAAGTAAGAACTCTCACACAAAACTGGAAACACGGTACAAGGAGCAGTATTGTATATATGACTTGCTCACACAGAGTCCAAAGTAGGAAAATAAAGTGACGCGACCCTTTCCATGTGAGAGTGAAGAGTGAACTGGTCTCTGGCATGGATAGATCCTCTAACCCAACCAACAAAACTAAAAACTCAACTGAACAGTTTACACATGGCAAGCAGGCAAAGCATTGCTTCCACTTCTGCTGCTGCTGTAGAGCAAAGCACAAGTTTTTCATACGGTATTATTATCATTACTTTACTCTGCTGCTGCTCCTGCTGCTATAGACGAACATTTTCTAATGTCAGTTGTAGCATGGATATGTGAGCTGCTGAGCTGCTGCAGTTACGAGAGCAAAAGCGAGAAGGGAGAAGTAAAAATGCTCCTTGTAAAAAGCCCAAAAGCTGACATTACTTTTGTATTACTCCGAGCATGGCTGGTTTGGTAGAGGGGAAAAAAGTAAAAAGAGTGAAAAACGGAATCATCATCATCGTTATATAAGTTATATAGATATATATAGTGCGTTTGCTACAACGTAACTTTGTGTTTTTTTTTCGAGGCTATTATTCCCAGCGAAATGGGAAGAGGACAAGATGCGAGCAAGAGCAAGCAGGCTCGCTAGAAGAGCTACGTAATAACAAAATGTATTAGAAAGAGAGAGAGAGTGAGAGATGGAGAGGCTGAGAAAATGTTTTGGAGCAAGCTGCAAAAGTAGTAGGGAAAAACACACGCACTCTCTCAATCTCTCTTTCTGAGAACAGGACAAGCTAATATTTTCCTCCTCTCTCTATCTACATATCTCTGGAAAAGAAGAAAAAGTTTCACTTTTTTGTGGGACTAAAAACATGAGAGTAAAAAGTAAAGGAGCAAGATAGATAGAGACGAAAAGGGTCTGTCTGTCTGTCTGAAGCTACTACTTTTCCTGTTATGAGTCTATGTGTGTGTTGTTCTTCTACAACAGTTTGTTTTAAACTAGGCAGAGTTGTACATGGAAAGAGTTGCTTTTCTACTCTCCCGCTAACTACCCCCGAAAAATATTACATAAAAATATCTATACACAAATAATACATTATTATACTGATGTACATCTAAATAGTTTTTTGAGTATATATATTCGCCTCTCTTTTAGTAATACTATTATATAATATTTTTTTATTCTATCCATCCAAGTTGAAGATATATAGCAGCAGCAGCAGCAGAGAATACTGTTACCACTACGACGACCACCACCATCTATTCATTTATCCATCCATTCCCACTATTCCCAGCAAGAAAAAAAGCAGTGTTTGGTTGACTATGTGTACAAAGTTATTACAAGAGAAGAGGAGAAAAAAACAGGAAAAAGGAAAAGCATTGCACAAGAAAAGAAGGAGACGGAGAGCGAAAGAGTAAAAGAGCTGCTGCTGCTGGATAAACTGGAGTAGTATTATTTTGAAAGGGAGTCCGTAGAGACTCTACTCATTCTGGCAACATTACACACACAGTGGAAAAGCAAAAATGTTCACAATGTAACTTGTATGCTGGTCTCCACACTGGAGTGCAACATGAATGTGATGTAGTGTGCAGGCAGTGCAGGCATCAGGCAAGCTTGAGGCAAGCAGTAGTAGTAGTAGCGCTTTGTGTGTTGTGTACCCTGCTCCTCACAAAACCACGGCCTCTTCATCCCTCCTCCTTCACAAAAATATTCTTAGAGAGTAATATCAAATGCCTGCTCACTTACTTTCCTATCTACTACTTATGCTATATATACAACCAGCATGTGTATGCAATGTAGATTCATATAAAAAGCCCTTTTATTATGACAATAATATCCTTAACAGCTTATATAAGGGATTCCCTCTAGGAAATATAAGATGGAAAGAAAAGGAGAAAGGAAGAACGGGAAGGGATAAAAAAAAGTATACTTATAAAAAAGGTATAGTAGCTGGTGAGACGTTGCATTATTGTTAGCGGAGATCCCTGCTTACACACGCTATCACCAACTTTCTACTTTTTTTTACTCCTTTCCCTTTTCACATAATAATAAGGCAGACAAACTTGAACAAAGAAACCTGAGCGTATGAAGAAGGCGCACATAATACGGAAGGCACACCAAATATAATGATCATCTTGACGATAATGATAATAAGAACGTATATACCTAATAATATAATACATATTATATAAAATTTATATGCGTACGTATGCATTTTAGTGTCCTGATTTTTTTTTCAGTTGTAAGCATGCATACTAAAAGGTGTACAAAACTAGGTACCTACATACAAAACAAAATCATTCTAGATGAAAACGTAAACATTTCGTATTGTATTTTTTTAAACGTTATAAATCGACTATTTCGGATTATCAAAGTCAAATTGAATAAAACATGTTTATTTGTTATTTTTGTTCCAATCCAACCACATCAAGTAAGCAGGGAAGATTAGACAAATAGCAGAGTTGTAAAATTTATGCACGCGTGAACTCATAGGAATAGGACACAGAATTCCCTATATAACGCATTACAAAGCAATGCAGGCTTTTTCGTGAAATTCCTTGTAATTTTGCTTGATATCATGCAAGTTACTACAGCTATATACATAGGTACATATATACACACAAGGCTCACTTCTATGGTAGTCCCGCATATAAGACTACCAGGATCAACAGCGAAATATATACAAAAAGCACACATTTATACATACATACATACGTATAGGAACCGAATCTCGGGCGAAGTTTGCCGAAAATTATTGCCGACTCACCAGTTACTACAATGTACTGCTGTTGAACTAGCATCCATGGGATTATGTAAGGGCATCTATAAATATATATATATGTATATATAATATTTAGAGTGGCATAATTCATGCATTTGCATATATTTTGTACAAAGCCTGATGAATCCAACGTTTCGTATGCAGACATATTAAGTAACAAGGAGTCGTCTGAGCCGTACTTGAACTTGCATATCTTGCATATTTTGGCATTTTCGTGCATGGTGCATATGCATGCATATTCTATGGGTTTTGTGCATAAAACTAGCATTTTTACGCTATAAATAAAATTACCAAAACCAAATATAATGCAGCTGATAGAACGGACAAATTAAATCAAACGGAACGTGTAAAATAGCTCTTCTACTTTACATTTTCTCTAAAAATTTCCAAGTCAGCTATATGTATAGCTCTTAATACCTACACGGAGTCGCAAACTTACACAAAAACAAGTTTAAAAGGGGCCAGTTTTTGGAATGGTGTATTTGTACATAATTTTATTACTTTTATTGGAAATCTAAGGCATCTGGTGTGCAAACAATGAATAAATTTTGTAAAAAATGGTTGCATATTTTTGTGCATATTTTGCCGTTTTTCCTGCATATTTGCATGCATATTATCATGATTTAACTTGCATATATTATGCCACTCTAGTAATTAGTTATGCACATATAGCCCGTAAAGCAAAAAAAAGAAAAGGTTGAATGTATT
Source organism: Paronellides praefectus (assembly GCA_027744595.1). Taxonomy (NCBI): domain Eukaryota; kingdom Metazoa; phylum Arthropoda; class Collembola; order Entomobryomorpha; family Paronellidae; genus Paronellides; species Paronellides praefectus. The sequence goes on along the minus strand of JAITYZ010000356.1, from coordinate 3,825 downwards.
GTTGTTATTATTATTATTATTTGTACATGGACGTACATTAAGTAAGTATGCCGGCTGGAGAAGGAGTGAGAATGCCTTTTTTTGTAAAATAAATATATAAACTTTAGTACAGCAAAAATAAAGAGTTATTAATAATAATTAACAACGTGATGTGACAAAACTCTTTCTTTGCTCCCCTCTTTTCTGAGTGTGTCGTGTCAAGACAGATCTGTCAAGTCATCCGCTCGCACGTTCATGAAATCCGGCAATTTCTTAAATACTAATGCCACCATTATTAAATCTATTCATAAAAGTTCGTGTCCAGAATTCATAATTACTTCACTTCCATTGAAACACACAAATGACTATTGTCGTAATAATATGTATTTCATATGAAAAGGAGTTGCGCAAAAAAGGAAAGGACTTATTACTACTTTATTGCTTGCTTGTCCGTTTCTGATTGTTTGTTTTTCATCTTATATATTTATTCTTTTGAACCGCGTACGTCGCAGCGCCGCCGTTTGTACCTACAACTTACTGTGTAAAATTCTAGTCGTCGCACCTTTCTAAGAACTTGGTATTTTGTATCGTTTTCATATAGTGCAATTTTATATATGTTTTTTTACTATACGTCATACAATGACGATGACATCTTCGTGTACCTCATGAATGACAAATTGAGGGTCACGCCACGCTTTGATGTAGAACTTTGATTTTTTTTCTTTAAGTATATGCAATACTATATATTGCACTGCAACCATTAGAATAATAATCATAATAGGTACATGATGATGACCATGCATAAGTTTTATTCGTCATTCAATTTGCTTAAAATACATTTCGCATAATTTTTTTTTGTTATAAAATCAACATCAAACAACGACATTTTGTTGCAATTTCTTCGTATGAAATTACAGACCATCTAATTATAGCAAGCAACATTGGGATAATTTTTCATTATTAGCTGTGATAAAAGTTCTAGTAAAAATTGCTTGCAACTCGCAAAGCTATATTTAATAGGTAGCACCGGTTATGGTTATTATTATCATAATTGCCATATAACAATTGATCGTATCTTATTTTTAGGAACGTTCTGGAAATTAGCCAGATGAAATTAAAAATGTTATAACATTTCAACATGATATGGAGTTATAGTTGTTAGTTTAAAGTGTGTATGCATATTTTACTGTCTTATCAAATCATGAATCTACTTAATAATAACAGATTTGTTATTCCTCCGACATAACTTTTTTTTTGAATGTCATCCAGCTTTCAACGCAACTCATATAATATGCCTTATGCCGATATGCCACACCACCACACGGCGAAGAGTTTTGTGACAAGTCATCATTATCCTGCCGCCAATGGCCCAGTTGACATTTAACATCCTGTTTATAGCTCATTGTTTTAAGAAATAAATTATTTTATTGAAGTGTAACAGGCAGGTTTTTTATGTCTAAATGGATGTACACTATTATGTAATGTTATTATGTAAATATGCTACAATAAGATATAAATTTCATTTGATTGTCACAAGTTCATATGCCACCAAATAACAAAATACCATCACAATCTTTTCTTAGCCTAGCGAGCCCTTAGCTTACGATCAAGTTGAAGGAGACCACCGCGACGAATCAAAGACTGTGTGGCCACAGGCCAACTATAATAAATTAAAAAATGAATCTTGATCAGGATCAAGATAATGAATAATGAAGGCATATGTTACTTATGCATATATATATTGGTCCCTCTAGTCGTAGAGTGCAAGGCTATATATAATATTCCATATCCCTCGCTGATGATGAAGTCACTAGTTACCTCAGTTTTCACCAGTTAGTTATCAAGCCATTAAAATTTTAATCGTAATAATAAAGTATGCATATTATGAGTATTTATATTGAGGGAGTCCGTCTCTATAAACTGCTCTCTGCTCTGACTCTTAAACGTTTTCAAGGACCAAGGCTACACAGCGGTAAAAATGAGTGAGAGCGAGGCAGTGATTATTCTGTAGTCTGTTGAAAAGGAAGGAAGACAAGACATCAGGACGCAGGGGACAAGTAGTTAAGCTGCATTGCATGATGATAATATATCAAAGCTGTTTAACAATGTTGTACGTGTATCATTGTATAAAATAATAATAATAACTGTGTATAAATATGTAAAAACGTGGTTGCTGGCCATTGCGATGATGGCGGTAGATATTGTTTGCTAAATTATTTTTATGTGGTCAATCATCATTTAACCATGTAAATTCTTTGTCAGCAGCACACAGAAGTAGTAGCACCCCCATAGCCGTTGACTATATGTCGCGTCGTTCATTGAAGAGGTGCCTTTTAATTTTAATGTTGGTCAGAGTAAGGTCACGGAGATAATTAGTTTTGCTTACCTTGCTAAAATAAAGTATGAAAACTACTATGAAACAGAGGATAAATGCATTACATATGTAGGTATATGCGTGCATAGATGCATGGACGACTGAATAAAAGCGTGCTTCCATCATCATATCAAGCAATATATGTCTGCATGTCATGTTATGAAAGCTGATTATAATTGCAAGGAGGAATTAAGGTATGAAAGTCATATCTTCCTGTAAGGCTTGTTTGTCAATAGGTCATCACATCATCATCACTGTTTTAGCTTACATATTGACATTAATGATTAGTTGGAACATTTTTGTCTCTTTTGAATAGCAATCAAGGAGGAAAATAACTAAGATCATTTTCTCATTAATCATATTTCATGATGTAACGAGTAATCAATTGTCATGTCCTTTGCTCTACTTGTGTAGTTGTGTATATAAATGTCTTGATGATATTGTGGTACATCTTCTTGGCTAAACGCATGATAAATTAAAAGATCAATTTCTGAGAACTACAGGGAACAAAAATGCCCTTAAATTTCCATAATATTTTAATTTGGCTCGTGCCTTAATTTTCGCCAAAATTCCTTCGTTAATTTTTGCTTAGTAATCAGTCAGAACTTCATTATTATAAGTTTTGCTCAAAAGTATTTTGTTTTTCTCATTGAAAAACTTTACGAAAATGTACCTAGATTTCGAGGTTGTTATGTTGGTGGAATGTTGTTGTGATCGAGAAAAAAATGCATGCGATTTATGGAAGTGTGGATGGTGATTAAACCTTGAAGTGGAACATCTATCTTGTCACTTGTTGACGTTGTTTGACATTTTTTCCACTTTTTGCTCTAATAGGCAAGGTGTATGGGTGAAAAATTAATATTATCTCGAACTATTTATTTACAAAATTGCAAAGCATTCAAGGAATTTACAATAAGGATGACCAGTTCGAAGATGACTTTAAAAACTTAATTTTGGAAGGAAGCAAATAATAGTTCATCATGTTGATAGACAGACATGACACAAACTACACTCTATTTCATTTTACATTATTTATTGTTATTTGTAGTTGCTTATTAAAGTAAATAAGTGAATTTTCGAGGCTATACATACGAAAAATAACAAGAGCTTAATTGAATTCTGTGTTAATGTTGACAATGAATGCAAAAATGTAATCTATCGATAGCAAGATATTCTTAACTTGAGCTGAGTGTGCTATTTGAAAGTGAGATTTGTTGGTATGCAAAACAATTTAGTATGCGAGTGCGTAGTAAAAATACATGAAACAAAAAACAATATAATTGCCAATTTACACAATTTAGCAATGTATCATATATGCCTATGTACATTTTACTGGAGGCGAATACGATTATATTTATTACAATATATGAGTATATTCACTGTTGTAATTGATTTTTCAAGGGGGCACGTGTTTATTGCACGCAAGAATTATGTAAGCTATCGAGGATAAAAAGGGTTCAATATTTAACTTT
>JAITYZ010000355.1:2491-18381 GCA_027744595.1 Paronellides praefectus | reverse complement strand
CAAAAAATTTCAATAGCAGTCGAGTCAGTAAGTCAGTCAGTTTCTAGAGTGTGGAATTGAATGGAAAAGGAGGCGGAACAAACGATAACTCGTACAAGTTGCAGGCAATATTTGCACACACACAGTGTTGGGGGGAAAATAGACACTCACGAGATCTAACAAATCAACCAACAAAAAAAGTTAGCTAGGTCAACGTTCACATCATTTTATTTTTTTTTCTCTATCTTTTTATTCGTTTGTCGACGATTGCTATCAATTGTGTTAAAATCGTCTCTGGATTCTACTCTTCTACACACTTTTTCTTCTATTTTCTCCTATTTTTTCTCTCTGGTTTTTTGTACCACCACCGCAATTTTCATCTGTACCATATAAACAAACTGTAAGCGCGATCTGATGAGAAGGATTTTGCTTTTCAAAATGTCCATGATTGCTTTGATTGTCTACATTTCACTGTGAGTCATATGTGCTGAGCTGAAGGAGAAAGTTGTTGGGAGACAGAAAAGAGTATTTATATCTTTCTCAACACTCAAGTGTTACAGGGCTGACAAAAACAAAGTTTGGCCAGAGAGTCACAGAGTCAGCACACCCACCGTTTACAAAGGAAACGAAAGTGTAAAAAAGGGTTTTTCTCCGATTTTACGTCAACATTTCCCAGAAAATTCAGATAACCGTGTCATCCGTGCTCACTGCGTGTGTAAACAAGTTTTAAAAAGCTGTTATTTCCGATAAATTAGCTGCAACATCAACATAAACTATTGGACGAATAAAAAACAGACGGCGTCTACCATTGCCCCAACTTAGCAGCAAAGTTACATTTTTGCCCATAGTTGAAAACCTGTTTTTTGTGAACTTCTAAATGAACCATATAAATATATGAAGCACGGAAGGAAGTGATGGCTATTCCCTGCAATTTTCTACAATTTCAAAAGCACTTATTACCACCGGTTTAAACCAGCATTTGACTACATAAAACAATCAAATACGAGGAAAAAGATACACACATACACCACGTTGCTCATCAAATTACACCTACAACGCAACCTGCTGTGTGTTGTTGTGCTGTTTTGTCAACAAAGTCAACAAAACACTGTTTAACTTTGTATGAAAAGTTACATGCTCAAATTAAGGTAAAAATATTTACTTTTACAGTTTCACCTATTCAAGTAAACAAGGCCAAGTAATGTTTTTGATTCATGGAAAAATGGAAGTGTCGTATACACCTGATTTTTCCTTTCACTCTTTATAAACCTTCCTGCGAAACCAAATAAAAATGAAACTTATTTTTTTTTAATGCATAACAAATTTAACTTTTAATACTGAAATTTTCTTAAAGATAATTTAAAAAATTATGTTGCACGCGTGAGCTATATAAATACACTAATGAATCCTCGACGTGCTGCGTAGGGTGTAGCCAAATTAGAAAAGTTGTGACGACTGCTCTTGAATCGTCACCCCGAGGAATGTTAAAAGACTAGACTTTCCTTCATTTATCATATCGTCCATAATTACACTACTACCACATTTATATAATATGTGCCGTCATTCAAGTGTTCATATATAATCCATATATTTACTTATAATTCATTCATGGCTCCATTGCATGATTTTCTGTCAACAAGGACAACATTTAATTATGAAACATCTTTGAATTCTATGTACTATGTAGTGGTAAGGAAAAATATATACTTCATACAATAATAAACGTCATGGCCGAAGGTAAATACCTAACCTATCATACTGTATCATTTCCCCTTAATTAAAAATGTTGGGGTCAGACCAGCAATTTTTGTGCGAATTCCACATTTCAGCTGTTGTTGCCAATTTTGTTGTCAGTCAGTGTTTTTAATTGCCGTTTAATTTAAACCTTTCTTTTGAACATATATCTACACATTATATAAGTACATACTATTGGTATCATGACATCCATATTTGATGCTTTTCACCGTTTTCTGATATTGTACAATACATAATATAGCTATTTTCTGCTGTCTACCGATTTTCAGATGACTTGTACTCATTTTATATAGTACAGTTGGAAAAAGCTTACTTATAGCACGCTTGATCCAAATAATACATACGTTTTGGGTTAGGTAGTTACATAGGTGTATTCCTTTTAGCTCCATTCCATGATATCACATTCCACACTTTATTTAATATTTTTTTCAACTTTACAAGTTCCGATTTTGATAAATCACTAAAATCGTTACTTTGACTGACTTTTATCCTCCAAAAATTGCTACCTGCTTTCTGTAGAGCATGCATAAATTTTTTATTTAATGATTAATGTCATAAAAAGACGGCGATTGAATACACATTATTAAAAGTTCCAAAACATGAACAAACGGCCAAGTTGTCTGAAACAGTTTTTGTGGAGCAGCTTATAATTACACCAAAAAGAATAATTGTATACCTAAGTATATGTACATATGTCACCTGCCTCTTAATGCTAAATATACCTGCAATACAACGTATGACTTTTGAAAGTGAATATTTAAGCTTACATTGTGAACTGTCAACTATTAAGATTGCTTGCTACAAAAATCTTTGGAAATTACGGAGAAAATTATTTTGTTGAATAATGTATTTACCTATAGTCAAAATCAAGACCCTGTCCGAGTGGTTGTTGTACTTACTGCGAAAATGAAATGTGAAACACAAGAAATAATACATGACCCATGGGAAAACTTATTACGTTGATGTCTGCCTTGTTCCAAAAAAAAAACCTTGAATCCTTCATGCCTTTCAATTATTCCGGACCCTTTTATTCCAACCACGCAAAATGTAAAAAGGACAGTGAAGTCATGTTTTCATCGATATTGCTTTTGATGGTATATTCGTATACCTACATAAGTTTTAAACTGGACACGAATTTTAGGCCCGTCTTGTGGCAATAATATTAATTATCCCACAATGAATGTCATTCTGCTATAATACCGTGAGTGAGAGGAGTATATTTAGCATTTTTTATGAATTTGTAAACAAACATTAATTACACTTATTTAATTGGATTCAATGAACGCATTTTAAATTCTATCCTAGATGTTTGGGAATGTTGTTGCTGTTTAAGTGGACATATTAATTACACGTTTTTGATTGAATTCAATCAAGGTTACAGTACAATACATGTTTGAAATTTTACATCATGTCACTTACACAAGTCGAAACATATATCACTGCGAATGCTCTCCAGGTGTTCTGGTGAAAAACATTTTACTGGGCGTTTCAAAAGTCAATAAAACTATATTTTTCATGATTACCTATTTGTTACTTTGTTACGCCACCTGATTTCCGTTTTTCGTCCTTTTTGCAGATTACATGGTTTAAAGGATGTCCTTGAAAGCAAATTTTGTTTCCGCTCCAATTAATTTTTTCCCGTTTTTCCAAACTAAGATAATTATATATGCATACACATTTATATACTATTTTCGTAAAAGGATGCATATTCCACCCCTAAATGTATTGCCCCTTGCCCTATATGTTGTTCACATACAAATAGGAAATTACACGGTTGCATTATCACCATTATCATCTAGCTACAGTCACACTATGCTTTGTAGGAAATGGCAAAAGGAAAGGAATTCTAAAAATAAGTATCTGCGAATCGTAGCAAATAAGTTTCATGGGTACTTAAATTTACTCATCATTATCATGAGTCTTCTTCCCCTCCCTCTCTGGTCCTTTTGAGCAGTGTCCTTGTAGAATTGGAAATGCGCTTAAAAGTGGAACATGAGAGAGAGAACTACTGCTGTGACTGTTTAACTGGAATGATAAAGGTAAAAGCTAAGATGTGTGAAAAGATACCTTTGTTTGGGTAGAGTGTGTGAACTGGTTAACTTTACTGCTGAGAAAATGCATGGAGAAGAGTGCAGAAAACTAATGCACTACAATATCAGAGTTCCTTGGACAGGATTATTTTTCTTGAGCAAAAGAGTAGCAGTGAATTTTTTAATTTTTGTGTGTTGTACACCAGCTACCACGCCAGACTACCGACGTTTTGCGATTCGATCTGTAACAATATTGATAATAGGACGTCTGGTGTGGAACAAGTCTTGCCTCACTTCTTACTATACCTAAGTGTAAGCAATTACATTGCTAATTTGTTGACCCCATTTAATTTCGGGATTGCACTCAATAAAATTGTTAAAATGCATAATAACAGACCACGACAGAGTGACGGGGAGGATTCACTGACCTGGAATATTTTTTTACTTACCTTTCCGGTCAGGTTTCAGCCAGGTTCAGGTTCCCAGGTATGATTATTATAGGATGAAAAACAAAATTCCCCGGGGATACACATATTACGATTTGGTGTGTTTTAAATGAAAATCTGGTGCAATCTGCAGGTATATAATTTGTAACGTGCGAAGGTATTTTACTAATTGACTTTAAACATTTCGTGAATTTAAGTAGTTCCGTTTGGAATGCACATTTGCATCCATATTCGAATAGGTATATAGTATAAATATAGTTGAGGGTAGGTTTGGCTGATTTTTTCTTCTTTACAGTTTGGTATGTGTGTTTTCAGGCAATTAAAAATATTTGGTACAAAAATTACATGATTTTCAGCAGACCATAAACTCTATGAAATGTGATTACATTGTTCCCTCATGTAATATGGTATACTTGAACACTTGATACAGAAACAGTAGCTGTAACAGTAGGTATTAATATATGTACATATAATACCAATTACCTATGTCAAATTGATTCTTTTCGTTGATGATTGATGATACCAATGCGGTTCCAACAAAGCATATCGGGAATAACGCACTATATATCTGTACGTAATACAATAAACGATTATAGCCGCTCTTTTTTGTTATTGTAAAATGGGACTTTTGTATAAGTGTTGTAACAGTTGTGGGAATGAAGAGATACTGCTAAAATATTTTATAATTTTTGGATCAAAAGCCACACAAGGCCAAAACAGGGTGTGTATGATATCATGCAAAGTGGACTATCAGACTAGCAGAGAATGACAAAGTCATCTTTAAAAAAAACTAGTCCAAGAAATAATAAATTCAGAGTGATGCCACTACTGCTTTACTATTCCACTCTTCTTACCCGGATTCCAATACAATATGAATTGGAAATTCATACGAATGAAACTCAACTCTTTGCCAAGAAAAAAAGCTTCGTGTCCGCAAGCAGCAGCGTATCTGACATAATCATTTATGTACTTTTCACGTCTCTGTTAAACCTATTATTAATTTAATGTGAGCGACCTTTTAACATACTATATTGTTGACTGGTATACAAAGTATATATACCGAGACACTGGAAGACTGACAGTGACAGTTAAAGACCGACCACTATGTCAGATTCAGCCAAGAAATGTGAGTTTGCATGCACGCATGCATGTCAGACGGTTGGACATTTTTATGGCTACCTCCTCCTATTTGACTTTTTTGTACATATCTGACTTTCAAAGAAAAAAAAGTAGCATTTATTACAAAGTTTGCAGTTATACTTTATAAAGTTAAATACCAACTCTAAAATACGTTTCCGCTGAATATCCACACACCAGACTGTTTGCTTGGCACCACATCCCTGCTACTGCTGTTGTCAAATGATCTTCATTATCCTTCTAACCTGATGACAAGAACGAATGTTTCTTTCAGCGTTTTGCTTACCTAATAATATTGCAATGTGTGAACCTCCAAAAAAACAGGAATAAAAACGTGTGGCAATTTTGTAAAGAATGTTTGCATACAAAAAAGAAGAAGAGAGGACAGAAGGATGATGATTGTTGGAACAAGACACAATTTACTTTCAACTACTGGGCTTTTTTTCTACATTTTAATATGCTCACTCGAGTAACCAAACCAAACAAACAAACCAAATGCAAAAGTAAAAAAATATCAGTCACCACAACATTCGTACATAAGAAATAAGAATGCATTACACAAATCACAATTCACTTATAAATATACATGCCAAATAGGTATATTACCTATATGTGCCATATGTATATAAGATCGACTTGTATAAACAGACTTGTTATAACTTTGCAGAAGCAACGCATAAAAAAATCCGCACAAACAAATGATTATTCTTGCAGCAGCAGCAGCTATTTAGCATGTGAAAAGTATGGTGATGATAGCCTTAACAGCAATATATATTATGTATATATTATGGTGTGTGTAATGTAGTCCCACAAGAAAAAAAAATGTAGCTACTACTCTTGCTGCAGATAAAAGGAGGAGAAAAAAAGTCAAAGAGACAGTTTAAGAAGAAATCTTATATTCCTGTGTGTCAAGTCGGTGACAGCAAAGAAATTGTCTTCACTTTGTCACACACACACGAACCACGCATTTCCCCTTTTATACATTTTTTTCTTCTTCTTCTCTTAACTCTTTACTTTCATTATTATTATGGTTTATATACGTGCTTAAATGTTGGGATGTTTGTAAACACATACTTATTACACAAAATGTATTGTAGGCAAAAGGTATACTTAATATGCCATTTATTTAGGGGAAAACCCGACAACTTTAGACCGATCGTTAGTTATCCTCCTCATCGCCATCATTATCATCATCATCATCATCATCATTCCTCCTCCTGTTTAATGTGTGCTGTGTGTTGTTGGAGCCTTCTCATTTGTGATGCTGATGCTGGCATTTTAGAGCAAGCTTTATAATATATTTTAATGTTGCGTACACCACCGCAAGAGCTTATTTATGTGTCTTGTGTTCCTCTTTTCTCCTCTTCTCTACTTTTTTATACTGCCAACAACAGGGACAGGGACAACGCGAGAAGAGAGAGTACACACACTTGAACTGAATAAGGTATTACAACAAGAAGAAGGAAACACAGTATACTGAACTGAAGGATTTTGATTACTTTTTTCTTAAAGCCTTATTTTATATGTGAGTGTACAGTATGTATAGTGTATATAGAGGTAGTGTAAATAATAAATGATTGTAGCACATTTTCTTTGGATTTACAGATTTTTATGCAATTTATCTGCGTGCAAGCAGAGAGCTCTTTTTTTAGCCTTTAGCGTACATCTCCTGATGATGATGATGATGATGTTGCATAATAATGTATGTGTAAATACATACTCTTGTTATTACACTATTTTTATTATTTATTTTCGTTATGAGAAAATAAAACAGAAAATAATAATGATACTCTGTTTATTGAACATTCGTCTGTAGAGAGTTTCCAATCTTTCCCATTCATTATATGATAATCTGACTATTATGTACTTTTCCTTGTTTAATCAAATTATGTCCGCTTCTCCTCTCGTAATATTTGAGATTAGAGATGTGAATCTGTGAGTAGCAGTTGAAACCTTTCTCACTGAGCGCTTAAATAGGCAGAAATGAGAGTTCACTTGAAAAAGGACGCGCGCGTGAATGATGAAGAATTCTACTTTGCCTCTATGCTACGTGATTGTTTTAAAAAGGACACAAGTTATATATAATATGTATGTTTATTGGGATGAGCGCCATCATATTCATATATTTACACATTCAACATCTGTAAACATTATATAAATATATGCTTTCAAGGAAAGAACAAAGTTACATATACATAAATATACACTCTTGTGTGACTTGACATGAAAATCTTGTCTGCATGTTAAAGACTTTTGTGTGTAGGTACATTTATTATCTTTTATTATTGCATATACATTCTTTTTTCTTGTAGATTGTCAACGAGGAACAGAGTCAGTTGTCACATCACTCAGTTTGCTCTGACTTTTCTTGTTGTTTTTATACTTGTTTCTTTCCATCTACTACCAGCAGAGTAGTTGTGTTTGCACTCTCTCTCACATTCGTTCCAAGAAAACTTGCCCTTTAATTCTGCTTCTGGCTTGTTCATAGTTCATACATATGTTTATGTACACCAAGTATACAAAATGTAGATACTTACATAAAATACATAGCATACATGTGTCATGCACGCTCCTTTAATCCTCAAGTAATGCTCGTTATTATTAAAAATTATGTTAAGTTTGCATGCATGACAAAAAGTTTTTGTTGTTTTAGAGAGAGAGAGAGAGAATCAGAGATTTAGTCTAGAGAGATGTTAAGCCAAATTATTTTTAAACCAGCAGCAGCAAACAGCATGGCATCAACAGTAGTAAAATAGCAATAGCAAACCAAGGCTTTCACACAATTCGTTAAACAATTTTTAAATTGATCATCATCGGCTTAATGCGTGTATAATACTACCTACGCATGAACAATCCTTGTAAAAGCAAAAAGTTTTAACAGTTTCACTCTTGAAAATTTTGGATAAACAAAAATAAACATCTCTTCTCTTAAAAATTTTGTTTGATCTGTGAGCTGAAAATAACATGATCATAAACCCTCTTCTTGTAACTTTTTTTATTGTTGACGATTTGATTACTAAGTAGCATGAGAAAATTTTAATTAGACCACGATATTTTCATGATGATACGGGATAATTTTCTTGGGGCAAGTGCATATCAAATCATTACCCTTTTGGTTCCTAAAAATTACACTCTTATTGGTAAAAATTACACGACATGGTATAAAAAGTTTGAAGAAAAGAAAGGGAAAATGGCGACAATTACAAAATTCTAAACAAGAGTTCTTAGAAACTTTCATCCTTTCCCACTTTACCATTTTCATGAATTTGAATAAAATGTGATCCGGGCTCATTTTAATGTGAAGTAAGCGCGAAAAAAAAATCTGCATACATGAAAAAAAAATATATACTCCTTTGGACTAAAATGGCGCATTTTTTTCTCTCCTTTTATCTGGAAAAGTAAGTTTGCTCTTTAAAAAGAGGAAAATGCGCATATTATAAGGGTGCATGATTATTACGTTACTTCAAAAAAAGCAAGTAGTAATGTAAACATGATAAAGAAATTCCTTGCTATTGTCTTTGTCTTTGGTTCAGTGTAGCAGAAAGAAATGTTTGTGTGTATCTGTCCTCTTCTTTAGCTGAGCTCTTTTCTTGTTGACAAGAACGTTGTGATCGTCGTTTCGTGGTGATGGTGGCGGCAAAGATATCGTCCAAGAGTAGCTGTATGCCTAAGTTCACTCCCTGCATTCCACATCAAGATGTGTATGATGATGGAGCAGTATTATATATCATATTATGTGCTTGTTATATTTCCATGCGAAATATTTACTGCACATTTTTTATGGAAAACGACTTCCGAAAATAAAAGTTGGAGAATGAATGAAGACTAAAGAAAAGTGTATCATAAAAAACTTGGGAACTACTATATACCATCATGTTTTTGCATGCCATGCCATGCCATGCCGGTGCTGCGGGCATTTCCACTGGTTAAATATCAGGAGTAGTGTAGTAGCAGCAATTTTGAACTTGCTCAACTTTATAAACATACGGGCAAAGAGGAAGCGGAATATCTAGACAACAGATTCTTTTTTGTAGACGGGAAGAGCCCAATATCCATGCTGCTTGCTATCCCATATAAATATGTACCATCCTTCAAAGTTTGCTCGCTAAATGAAGACACAGTTTTTCTTTGTTCAAAATAATAATAAAAAATGGGTAAATGCTAATTGTATAAGGAAGTATTTTTTTCATAGATATTATTTTTATTATATCGTTCATAGCCATAAAAATATTTTTTTGATACAGGGATCCATTCTGGAAAACCTTCCTTTTTTTATTGTTTTTCAACAGTTTTGCACACACACAAGTGCTCCAGAGAAGAACGAGATCCATAATAAATTTTGCAATAGTTAGTATGCCTTTGACTGAATGTTTTGTCGATAATATTATTATATTTTTTGCAGGAAAGAAATTTTCTTTGCAATGTGAGTAGTAGTTATATATAAATTTATTATAGAGAGAAAGGGAATCCGACATGATATGCAAAAACTTTTTCCATTGTCTGTGTCAAACAAAAAAGGGCACATAATGCATGCATGCTACATATGTGAGAGTGAATGAGTGTAAAGTAGATGAGAAAATAAGGATCTGATATAAATCTCGACCGCCAACAGGCATTCAACTCATAAAACAGATTTTACGTGGCTGCAAGAAAAACAAAGGATGAGATATGGAAGGGAAAGTGGAAAGTTATAAGTGGAAAGGAAATTGGGATTTTTTTTTGTAACAAAACCAATATTATTCACATTAAGTCCATATGCCTTATAAGTACATAGGTAAATACATGTTTTATACGAGGTACATAGTTTAAAAAATATGTATATTATGCTAATAATAATATGACATTTGCAATCTGCAGTCGCCATAATCATCTATCATATCCGTTGGAAATTGCTCTTGTAAATTCTTCATTTAAAAAAATTCTTCTTCTTTTGATCTATATTCCAACATGAATAGGTTATGTGTACTTTTTTGTACATACCAAAATTAGGTACCTACACATACATTTTCTTTAAATCCTTTACAAAATTACATAAAATATTTCGCATGTATACTTTGCAATGCAAGTACCTAGAAAGATGATGTGGATTCACTCAAACTGCTGGAGAGGCTATAAAAGTTGAAGGTTACAAGCTTACGGATATTATGCGTGGTTCCTACATTAAGCTGACACGTTTTCATCATCCTTGTCTACTTTTCCCATTCAAAGATTAACGAGTGATCACCAGTTTTTTATTCATATTTTACTTTCTCCAAAATCGGTATATAATATGGGGCATGCAAACACATATCATGCCTTGCTCCTCACGTTTATAACCCCACCAAACTCAACTTTTAAGCGGTATATGTTTATTGACAGACAATATGAAAATTATCATAAAGTGCTATTTTGTCCTCGAATTTTTGCCCTCCAGTTATTGAACGCGGGTGTGTGCGCTCACAACCGACCTTACATGCTTGGTAGAAAAAAAGTAGGCTAGTAGTAGAGTTTACACTGTATGTTTAATGTACGAAGGGGATTCGAACAAGCTGAAAATTTTGCAAACACGATGAATTTTTATAATATTAATGCGTCACTATCCTGCCGAACTATAATGATATAATTGCCTGCCCAGCTATACCAAATATTTCTCTTTTTGTATTGTTGTGTATGGAATTTACTACACATAAAGTGTAACGTGTACTCTATAAAGTGAGATAGGTATGTATTTTGATGAAAGTAAAGCATACACGTCAAATGTGCTTAGTAAAGCACAACCCAGGTCATTTTATATTGAACATGACATTGAAGAAAGAAAAGCTAGACATGTCCCTGTATCCGTACATGTATTCTAAGTCTAACAGACATTCTTTTGAACACTATTAAAATTTCATTTGATACTGTACACATTCTAAGGCAGCGTATTCGAATTTCATAATCTTTTTTTGAGCTTGGATATACTGTTGTTATAAAAATAGTCAGAGGAGAAGCCAAAACTTTATCCTCTGGCTGTTGACTTATCCTCCGGTTTTATGAAACATTTTTTGAATTCACCTTTCTTCATTATTACAAATTTCTCAGTAAAGAATTTTTTATTTGTCGGCTAAAAATGTACAGCTAATAAGTATTGCACTGATCTTCATAATACGTAAATACTTAATTATGGAATTTACTATTGCACATAACAAACATATTTTGTTATTGTTTCTATATCTGTTGTGTAATTATTTAGTGTCTCTGGAATCTCGAAATTATTTTTTCATGATCAAAAGTTGTCACATGTGTAGTGGAATAAGACAACGGGGCAAAGTGAAACTACAAGGCAAAAAGCTAAATATAATCAATACCTCAGCAGAAATACCGGATGCTCATATTATTGTTTTTAACTCCATATTTTGTGCGAGTTCTGCATTATTATCGTAATAATTAAAGTAGCTTTTGTTCGAATGTAGATATAGTGATTCTTTTAGGTTCATAATGCGAGTTTGCAATTTTCAGAAGAGCTTTAATTCAACTTTCAAGAAGCGCTTAACGGCTTAACGTGACTTTTGCTCTGTACAAGTCCCACATGTTCATGTAACATTTATGAGTTTTCCCTCTGGTTTTCTTCTTACACGCACTTTCGGCACACTTTTTACACTAAATTTCGCTCATTGTCAGCTTTATGACTTGCTTGCAAAAAAAGTAAATTTAACAGTGCTTAGAGATTCCTCAATTCCTCATTATAAATAACTGTGCTTAAGAGTAACAAGTAGAAAGTCTGAAGGTGCACTTTGCACAAGTGTTTTTTTTCAAATCGTTATGATAATTATTATTATCCAAGCATATTCATGGAAAGTGAAAGTGAAGGAAGGATGAGAATGATGACATGATGATGAGAAGGAAAGTGGATAAAGGTGGGAAGGAAGTAGATTTTTCACGAAAAGGTGAGAAAATTCGCTGCAATATGTATGTTTGGCATTATATATTAATATATATTCCTCATAATATAGCAGACTCCGAGTTGTTAAATTTCTACTCGACTCCATAAAAATGGCACTAGCGCATACAGCTCAGAAACTTGTTAAGTTGGAATGTGCGTGAGAAGTGGGAAAATGAATGTAAATGTGATGGTATTTATTATTATTATTCTACTGCGTGAAATTATATAAGAAATAGGAAGAATAAATAAATGAAAATGATTGTCTTCTCCTGCCGTGTGCCTTTGTATGCATACAGGAGGAAAACGTGAAATAATGTGATATTCATGCATCAAATGCTATTTTCCATACATTATCAATGTTCACGTTTTCCTTTTTACTCTTTCCATCTCTCTCTCTCTCTCTGTACATTTCCCTATGTATGAATTTCATTATACCCCAATTCCCAATTCTATACAAATCGGTTGTAGTAACGGTGGGCCGCACACAGTCAAAGTAATACACGATTTGATGTTATTACTTGACTACGTGTGCGTGTATGTGTATGTGTGTATATTTATGCTATATTAAATTCAACAATCTTTCTTGCTTGCTCGATGGCGGGGAACGATTGAAAAGAAAAGAAGACGTGATAGAAGAGCGTGGTGGTGGCGGTAGTGGAGGAGGAGGTGAGTGGTGAGGTTCTTTTGCTGTGTTTTGATGGTGGTGGTGTGGTGCTTGCAAGCAGCAGAGAAGTAGCAACTGGAGTAAAAAGTGATGTGTGTGATATGATGAAACTGTTGAGTTGGTTGGTTTGACTAGAAATACCTACGAAACAGCAAGAAGTGATGAAGGAGGAGGATTTTCTATTCTCCTTCACCAGCTCCCAGAGTCACTCAATGAACATGAAATTCCGCTTTAAAGCAAAATACAACTTTTCAACAAGGCAAGAAGCGACAGAGAGAAAATTGATGTCTTTTTTAAAAGTCGTCCTCCCAGCTAGAGTGAGATAGGTGTATAATATGTTCCTATATAAGCTTGCCTTATTTCTGTATCATTTCATCTTTATAAAAGGTACACTAGATTCTTCTCTGTTTCTCTCTGAATCTATAATAAAAAGTGTACATTAATGTTGTGCTATTATTATGTGCATACTACTTAGAATGCTATGAATGCCCTCACATAGTCGTTCGTTATCATCAAGCTGGAATGAATGTATATTCTTTTTAAGAAAAATCTCTACTACTACTCCAAAAACCTGTACATTTTGGTGAAAAGAAACATGCATAATATATTTTCTCAGCCTCCAAGTAAATGAACACACGTGACACACAAGGAAAATAGGTATACCATATTACATGCGTGTCTTTTCTGTATGGCATTTATCGACATTGTGTGGTGGTGATAGCGTGTGATGTGTGGATTCTGTCATGCCATGCAAATTTCTATAAATATAAATAAATATAAATATACATTTTGTTGAGAACGATAGAAAGCGAGAGTGTGAGTGGGTGAGAGAGAGACTTACATAATATTATTATGGCTATTCCTCATCCTTCCTCTTCTCCCGTCGTCCTGTTTGCTCATGCATACAGATGTCCCTTGTCAAGTTTTGTATGAAGTTATATTGCTCAATTACTAGAATAAAGCTAGACTATTATTGTAGTCCCCTTTCATCTTCCCAATTGCTTCTAGAGATGAGACCCTTGTTATATAGTCTTTCTGAAACTCATATTCATGCATTTAGGTATACACAATACACGTGTATACACGTGAGATGTCAATGTTGTGGATATATAATATAGACTCATGTTATAACGATCGTTTTCTCTCTGGAATATATTGTCTGATTTGCTGTGTCGTGTCGTTTTACAACTTTTCCTTTTTTTACTTTCTGAGGTTCACTGGGCCAGTGCTACTGATCTATATTTTTCTTTCACCAATTCTCTTGAGCCCTATAAAATGCAAGCAACAAAATAGATAGTTTTATAACGTACATAGCTACTACATGTGTGTGTACTTATTTATTTGCATAGTTTTATTATGCGCTACCTACAACATGTATATGTATTTACTTGTATGTTGTGTGCAGTAAATGTGATGATGTTGTTATACGTTCTGAATAACAAAACAGCAGACTTTAAGTGACGACAGGGAAAATCAAAAAAATCATCATAATCAAACATGTGATTTATATGCGGCCCTGTACAAAAGACTCAAAGTAAAATTGATGCAAAACACCAAGGCCATATTATACTGAACTGATTCTTCTGTGCTGATGATATCATCACTTTGAAGAAAGTGAAACGATTTCTCTCCGAAATTCATTTCCATGTAATATATTCAATTCAATCCCTTCAAGAAATCCATCCCGTCAAAATTCTTGTTAACATGAGTATATATACCTATGTAGCACTTGATGTATGCACACAACAGCAAAACTTGATCAAGCACATCTTATCTTCAATACTGCCGAATTGTCAATCTTATTTGTCGCTTTCTCCTTCCTTTTCTAGTTCACTGCCAACAGATTCAGTGTAAAACCGTGTGTGGACGGGAATTTAAATTGGTGTTTTACAAATTAAATAAATAAATAAATACAACTCGACATTCAAATAGGTGGTAGAAGTGTGTAGAAATGTGTATAAGACACGAGGGTGCAATAGTAAGTAATTGCGTTAATAATAATGGCATTGTGGTATAGAATTTGTTGAAAAACATGTTTACAATTCGGGGGTAGATAAGCAGCTAATCCAATTTTGTTGGAAAAGCTAAAAAAAAGTTCAAAATGATTTGACGTAGGAGGACAGCTTGTAGTAAGTCGAGGGTAAATAGAGATAATGGAAAATTGTGGCTTCAACTGTGCTGCTGGAATTAGTCAGTAGTCAGCAGAAAATGTGTATACTATACACACCAATGCACATATGGCATAGGTACATACAAATATATAGGTACACATTCATTCATTTTGGAAAATGTATCGTAGTAATATTACTGTTGTGTGAAAATGAAAACTTTTGTCGTCGCCTCTCGCCGCATCTCAAGGGTGAATGAAAATATAGCAGACTTTCTCCTTTTATATTCTCTCACGTAATTCCAAAACAGTGGTGGTGGTGGCGGCAGTGGCACGCACACTTTTTTTTACCTTGGCTTGCTGCTGTTATTGCTGTCAGTAGGAGGACAGCTTGTAGTAAGTCGAGGGTAAATAGAGATAATGGAAAATTGTGGCTTCAACTGTGCTGCTGGAATTAGTCAGTAGTCAGCAGAAAATGTGTATACCACACACCAATGCACATATATGGCATAGGTACATACAAATATGTAGGTACACATTCATTCATTTTGGAAAATGTATCGTAGTAATATTGCTGTTGTGTGAAAATGAAAACTTTTGTCGTCGCCTCTCGCCGCATGTCAAGGGTGAATGAAAATATAGCAGACTTTCTCCTTTTATATTCTCTCACGTAATTCCAAAACGGTGGTGGTGGTGGTGGCAGCAGCGGCACGCACACTTTTTTTTACCTTGGCTTGCTGCTGTTATTGCTGTCAGTGTAAATGATACACAGCAGCAGTACAGCAATGAATTGAATTGGATGGACAAAACTGACTCTGTCGGAAAAGCATGTCCGGCAATGCCAAAACATTACTACTTTCTCTTCCGCCAA
>JAITYZ010000354.1:0-11024 GCA_027744595.1 Paronellides praefectus | reverse complement strand
TCGAAATTTTAAAACATTTTTATTAATTACTTATTGACGTTCAAATTTCCCAAAATTATTTCTTGAGTGCTCAATAATTTGATAGATGTAACAGTTTTTGTTTAAAAAAATGTTATCGTGTTTTTATTAGATACGTAATTTGTTAATTTCTATTTATTTTAAAATATTACCACTTTGAATCCCGTGATTCATTAAACGTTAATCATCTTTATATTATTGTTATTAGATTATTCGACCCCAGACAGACCTTGACTTCGACCCATTTTGTTCTATGTAATGACCTCAATGACCTGTAATGCTAATGACCGGCAAACAGGGCAAACTTAAATTTAGTTGCAATAATTTTGAAACTGATGTGTGTGATTGTAACTTGCAACATGATTGGTATATAGATTTCCACATTGACATTAGTTCTCCAAATCAAAAGTCCATTTAAAAAATCGTTGGTACAACTTCAGACACGTATTTTACTTTGATACATGAAACCACTTTTCGTTATCATTACAATCTGCATCTGTAAACGTGAATCTAGATCTAGAATGTTTTTTTATTAAATCTGTTCTATTTACACCTGCTTTTCTGCACGAAGCTTCTTGTTTTACTCACTTGTGTTACTGTTTTCACAGAAGTATTATTTTCCTTCAGTTATCACAAGACGTGCAGACGTACGTACGTGACATGATACAGAATATAAATATTTTTTTCCAAACTAAGATAATAAAATAATTTGATATCTGTTTGTGGTTGTCATTAAATTTATGGAGTAGTCCATCCATAACGTAGGCAGCATGCCTAAACAGGCCTCGAAGTTTTACTGTACATTTTACAACGCACAGCAACCTACAAAATGTTGAAACTCCAAGTCATGTATGAGTATGATTTAAATAAAATGCCGCTTGTCAGCATGTAAAAGAATACACATTTTAAATTTAATTTTAGTGATGATTATTTGCATGGACAATGCAAGAATTACTTAAGATAAGATAAGATACCTTATACATACACGATCTGTCAGCATAATAATATCTTTGAATGCAAGTCAAACTAAACTATGGATGGATATTATGTAAAGTGAGTCAGACAGAGCAGAGAGCTGAATACTCAAAGAACAAACGGGAATTCGAAGAAATGAATGCGGTGGTGAACAAAGAATTATTCTCAGAACTCGGAAGGCTCGACAGACGCGAATACTACACTCATGCCAGCTATTGTTGGGAATTTTAAGTATCATGCTTCTTTTCCTTCCTTCACGTTAAAAGGCAACCAAAAGGTACTTTCGCTGTGAAGACATATCTTTGAATGCAAGTCAAACTAAACTATGGATGGATATTATGTAAAGTGAGTCAGAGCAGAGAGCTGAATACTCAAAGAACAAACGGGAATTCGAAGAAATGAATGCGGTGGTGAACAAGAAAGACCATTTTTAGGGTGAACAAAGAATTATTCTCAGAACTCGGAAGGGTCGACAGACGCGAATACTACACTCATGCCAGCTATTGTTGGGAATTTTAAGTATCATGCTTCTTTTCCTTCCTTCACGTTAAAAGCCAATCAAAAGGTACTTTCGCTGTGAAGACAGATGGCAACCTGTTCATAGTTTTAGTTGTCTTGCACTTGGTTCAAAAGACTGAACTTTTTCATGAGATGATTCGTTTCATGAAACGATAAAACCTATTTTTAGGTACACATTTACCATAACCTACTATCAGCAAGGGTGACTCTTTAAAAATGTATTTCTGATGTTTTTCAATAGTAAACAATTATTATTGCAGTGCTCAGATTACAATAGTGCAGTAATTCCGTTTAATTGTATGGTAAAACTTTCGAAAACGATACAACATTCAGCAGCAAAATTCAGCATTCAGCATGTTAACATAATATTGATGCATCTTGAATTTTAGATAGTGATAGAATAATATGTAGAACTAGACCGGCAACGGAAGCAGGTCTGTCTGGTCGGATGGATTCATTGTAAAATTATTTAAATGTAGTAGAAGATGGTATTATTGGAGGAGGAATTTTCAATATCCCACATTTTTAGCTAAAGGCTGAATTGATTTAAAACACATAAAATTTAGCATAGCTTAAATTCCATATCAAGTTTAAGTATGAATGCTACATGTCATTAAATTATGACTTGAATTCAATGATAAAAAATAAACTTAGAGCAATAATTGCTGTTAAAATTACTGTATTTGATTCTACTACATTTGCTTTGTTCGTTATTTTGTGTTTGTTTACTACATCTCTACGAAGTCTGCAAGGACCCCTAACTTTCCCCGAATCAACTTTCATGCAAGCGAAGAAGCTAAGATGATCAATCTGGAAAATGGTATTTCGCCTCAGTAGATGTCCCAATGGCGTGTCTATAGCTATTATGTTTTTGTGCAAGTGATAGAGAAAGCCATGTTAATTTTATTTCACTGTGCACATGTAGGGGTGAAAATGAAAACATTTTAATTCCTTCTTTGCAGAAGTGAACATGACACAATACATATAAGGTTACTAAATAGTGAAGTATTTAGCGTTAGTTATTTAGCTTTGGTTATTTATATAAAATCGTTGTGTCCTGTTGTCCGTAGTACGGACTCCGTGCACACATATTTACTATACCCAATAGATCATTCATGATAACTATGATGGGAACGAAAAATTTAAAATTTCATTACCTATTTTGTATTGGAATGTGGAAAATGTGCACAAAGTGGACTGGTTAAGTATTTATAGTCGAAAAAACCTAGCAATGTGTTTCTGCGAATGCAAAATCGCGGAATTTCATAAATCCATGCGTACTCATAAAAAATCAATTATATTATGCTTTTTTCTTGATGGCGAGGCGAGGACAAAAAAATCATGACACTATGCGGGTGATGATGGTGACGATGAATTGAATTGATGAATGATGGCATTTAAGAAGTGACAAAGACCTAAATTAAAAACTAATATAGAATTAATTATGTAATATTCCCTATGAATTGGTAGGATTTTAGCATTGAAAAGGTTTTGCTACTTTTGCTTTTTTCCAATTTTTTAACATCATTTTTATGGTAAAAATTTCTGAAATTCTAGAGCTAACTTTCAAATTTCCGTCTCAACAGGTGAATAAAAGAAAACAAAAACACTGAATAAATATAGCATTATTTCTTTGGAATGAAAAACGGAAGGTCATCCATCAGTTATCATTTCATCATTTATTCAAAAGATATGCAAATAAGAATATATGCATCGCCTGATTTCATCGTTGACGAGATTACTCTAAGAGATGAAATAAGAATAAGCTTATCGACATATATATATAACATGCTTTATAATTATTTTACGTACATATGATGAGTTAAGCTTTTACTGACTTCAGTTTTTCTTTTGAAAAAGACAATACATCAGGCCAAAATGCCCATTCTCCATAAATTGTTTCTGAAATGAGACCTAAGGGCTATCTTAAAAAAGATTACAATGGCAAGAAAAATGCAACAAAGCATCATCCTAACCTTCGTTTCTTTATTCTTCTTCCGAACTCAAATTCCCTGAAATGCAACAGCAGCATTAAAAAACACCATACACTAGTGCAGTCAAAATGCTCAGCTTTATGGCATTATGATCCTATCATCATTATCATCATCATCATCCTGTTGGCATTTCAGGCAGGGGAGAAAACTATGTAATATAATATTGCATTCATTCAAGTGCCGTGTTGAATGAGCAAAATGCACACTATCTCTGGCTTACAACTTGAAATTAGATCGCTACTTCTTATTGTGAAAATATCTCAAAAGAAATTGCGTATGACATAGAGTACGCACACATAAATGTATTATGTATATAAATACTACTATGCACAATAAGCAAAAGGGAGTAAGTAGACAAGGAAAGGAGAGAAGGAAAGTAAACTTTCAGGGAAAAAATCATCTCTCATCCATTCACATTCCAAAATATGAACGTTGAAAAATAATAATAATTTCATGTACATTATTGTATTGTACGTAAATGTAAAAGCTTTTACATAGCAGTCCATATTCACATCATCATCATCACTATACCTTTCCTTACATCTAAACATACCATCATACCACCACCACCAATATGCAATACCAATCCAACTTGCATAACAAAAATAAATGAAACGACGCAATAGGTAATATGTATTTTATAGTTTAATACTAGCATCCTGGCACCAAGCAGGGGGAAAACATAACACGTACATACATACTACATATAGGTAGGTATATAATATAACATACATGCAAAAGCTTTTGCTTTTTAGTAGCATTCCAACTCCCCAAGCCGAAGCTTCTTCTTCTTGCTCTCCCATCCTCATGTATAACAAAGCAACACATACGCTCATATACGTTTTTCATGTATGGGAAAACCAAAAAAAGGAAAGCAAAGCAACGCTCTTCTGAGTTTTAGGTGAAGCTGGTGAAGGAAAAAAATAGCGGTGGTGGTGGTGTTGGTGGTGGAAAGCTGTTGTAAAAGATAAACTCAGTCTTGAACCAGGGAAATGTATACAGTCAGTCGACAACTCGCTTCAAGTTGAGATGTACAAAAAGTTCAACTCCCTTTCTTTCTTCGTCCTCCTCCTCATTGCAATACAACACGTTGATGTTGCCGCTGATGCACCACCGTTGTCATTATAAAACATTGTATTCGTCATCGGCAAGACATTTCTCTCGTTTTTTCATTCATTGAGTGCACTTTATTCTACTCTACTCTTTTTTTGTAAAAACTTTACACACGATAGTAACAATAATTGCGTGTGTGGTAGATTCTCTTACAACTAACCTTAAAATCGTGAAAAGAACACTTTTCTTGTTCAAGTTGGTGTTTTGATTTTTTTCCTCTTTCTTGCTCTCCTGCAGCAGTATTATTACCCTATGTGCTGCTGACAATTCATTTCCTTTTGTGCACCCCCACAAAAAAGTGAGCTAAACAGGAGCAGCAGTGGAAAAAAACATTTATACTCGCGGCATTTGTTACTATTCCTTCTCTTGCCTTTGAAAGGGAAAGTCGTGGTTGTGGTGGTGCGATCGCAGTACACAAAGCGAAAAAAGGAAGAAAAAAACGTTGCTCTCGCTCTGTCTCTCTCAAGTTAGAGTGCAGGGTACAGAGTTACGGTGTATGGAAATAAAAACGTTAATTTTTTGTCCAGTATAGCGTGTGCGTAAATAATTGTGGTTGACTGATTACAATCCTCCGGAACTGCTTCTTACAGCGGCATAAATTGACTCATTTCGGCTGGTAATTCATTTTTAATGTTATATAATTACAAGGTAGGCATTTTAACTCTTCCAATTTTATATTATCTGATTTAACAAATTAACCTTGCAAGGGCGCAATAAAAACCCGTACAAAAATGCACAGACATTAATAAAAACAAAAGGTTGCGCATTAAGTTATTAGAAAGTTGCATTTGATGCAATTTAATTGATGAAAGACGTGCAATTAGCATTATTTTGCCTATAGTTGTGCTGTTAATTGGTCTCAGGAAAAAGAAGACACCTTTACATGCGTTGTTTTCTCCGACGTTATGATGATATCATGGAGACATTTATGAATCACACAAAAATGTAGTATAAAAAATTTTTCACTTCACATATTTCTCAAGTTTCGTCTCACTATCTTGGCTACTCGGGTTTCCTGAGTAAGATCTTATAATACTCAGAGTCTCCAGAGAAGGGTATGTGCACCCTTTTCTTTTCAAGGTGAAGTTGCGGGTGAGCAAGGAAAGGGAATACGTATCAACTTTAAGGTTTTCGTTTTACAGTGTGTTACTCGTGAAAGTGTATAATATTGACTTACTTGACTTGTTTGAAGTAAACTACGGGTTTGTTTATTCAGTGAACAGTTGCAACTATCGACGGTTCACAATGCCCCTAATGTGACTTTTCTGAACCATCGAACTCCATATTTATGAACAAAAGCATCAAAATGTTAAGTAGATAAATAAAAAGTGTAACAGAGTGCCCCAAAGTTGATCTTGTGGAAATCTCTTAACTTATCGTTATACTACGCATTGCATCGTTCAATTAAACTCGCTATCCAGTATTACCTGCCATTCAAATTTAACATTGACGATTAAATACAACCCTTATTTTACTGTTTGTCCACGGAAAACATTAAACCTATCAAGTTGAAAATTTCCAATTTCTGTGCAAAAATTTTAGTAGTGCCAAACTGCAACATACACTATGTTTTCGACGAGATTCCAGCTTTGGTTTTGGTACAACACAAGACTGTGTTCTTCAACCCTCCTCAAAGTTTTGCTCCTTTCTTTGATTTTATCTTTCGGAAAAGTTGACGGGATGAAGAAACTTCACGTGGAAAATGAGTCAAAGAAAGGTAAGGTATTGCATGTTAACATAATGTGAATAAAAAATATTTATATACCTACGTGCATAATGTAGTAAATACATATTAAATGCACTTGCACTCGTGATTAATTGATTTTAAGGCGAAATGAGCTTCGATTTACCTTCAGCTGTGATGTCTTGTCAGCGTAGTTATGAAGTAAATAGCCATTTCCTTTAGAAATCCCAGTTTAAACATCTCTTGCGGAAACGCATGGAAGTAATGCAAGGTCATGTTGTAATATTGTCCTCGTAATTAAAGAAGTAGCACAATATCTTTGCCTACACACTTCAAAATATCACGTTAAAAAAATGCAAAACATGGGAACACCGAGTAGCAATGATGTCTATTTCGGTTTTGGTATATCTGTACGTATTGTATCATTCCCTAGAAAACAACAGAATTATGATGCATCGTATTTGGAATTGCGTTTTACGCTGCGCTGACGAATGTATTTCTGTATTTTCAAAGAAAGCGGATGAATGTTAGAAAGTTTGTAAACGCACGAACATGCAAAAAACTAGTGAAAACAAGATGACATTGCTAATCATTCTAAATTCTGGCTACATTACGACTTTGAGTGTGTTTCAATGTTGTGAAACACAAGTTTTAAAGCATACACCATTGCTTTCACATCTTGAATATCTAAACACTAACGGATAAGCTAAGAAGTATCATCGTTCATACATACACAAGTATTATAGTACTATTCAAAGATTTTGGTGAAAGGAGACAGCTGGATTAATTAAATTCAACTTGAGGATTCACTTTTGCTAACATTATTATTAAAGAATGAGTGACTGCCTAGGACTTGAATGTCTTGGCCTGACTTTCTCTTCTTTCCCTGCCGTTCATCTGCTGCTACTTTTGTTGAGATGCAAGCTTCATTATTGTAACTATTTATATATAAAACACATTATGATATATTTATATACATCACCAGAGACGACCAAATCGGAGACAAACTTTCTTCTTCGTCTTCTTATCAAAACACGAGTAATAATATAAATATCATGGCAATGCTAAAGATGATATAATAAAATGCATACATTATAACAATGTTACACATACATTTTTCTTTCTCGGAGAAAAACAAGAAAGAAGAATGAGTAAAAGTAGCAAATGAAAATGGTCCCACTGATGTTGATGATTAAGATGACTGCTGTTAAGCTTGACAGAGTAGTAGTGGATGAATGAAGGGATGTTTGACTCTTGACTGACTGCAGGTTTTTTATTCTTGTTGCTGTTACTCTACTACTGCTGTACTGTTGCTAGTTGCTACTT
Organism: Paronellides praefectus; assembly: GCA_027744595.1. Taxonomy (NCBI): domain Eukaryota; kingdom Metazoa; phylum Arthropoda; class Collembola; order Entomobryomorpha; family Paronellidae; genus Paronellides; species Paronellides praefectus. Next base: position 3,395 of record JAITYZ010000354.1, on the reverse strand, counting down.
TAGTACTTCCTTGGAAAAAATATTTTTTTCTCAGCTTTTTCTTCACTTTATGCATTCATTACTCTTTTTTTCCGTTCTCATTACAATTCCACTCTTTCTTCGAATTCTCTCCACCTTGTATACTTTGTTAACTGTTGTTTTTTGCCCTTTTTTGTACGGCTGCTGCTATATACACACAAGACTAACACTCACTTTGCCCTGCCACTGATCAACCTTTAAGACTTTTTTCTTTCTTTTTCTACTGGTGGGCTGCCCTTCTCTTGTGTTGTGTTCCCTATGGAAAACTTTATGCCTCTTGATTGACGGCTGACATCCATTCCACCCGGCATAAGAAGAATGAGCGAAGAGCAGAAAAAGTATCATACGGCTTTTAGCATTAATTGAAAGACTGAATGCATTTCTGCTGTTCTCCCTGCGTACTGCACGGCCGCCACGAGCTAAGAATAGAATACAAAAACAAAAAATAATAAACCGTCTAGTAATGTTGTAAGAAATGGCTACGTTGAGTTTTGATGGATGGAGCTACACTGAAAATTTCAGCAAATTGTTTTATTGCCATGAAAGGACGTGTTCGTACTACTACGATTTATTCTACCTACTCAGTAGGTTGAAGACTGATTTTTCTCAAAATAAAATATTACAGACTGACTTGATGGCACTTGCCAGAATTATATCTGAATGGAGTTAGTGCGAGCTAAATATAAACTTTAGACAGATTAACCCGGTAGTTTATAAATATTTCTTGCGTTACACGCAACCCTTAATATTGAATGGTAAATTGCTTTTGTGCACATTTACTATTTATATGTGTAATACTGATTATAGGGGAAGACGAGAGGGGGATAATATTATGACATCTATAAGAAGTTATTTTGTAGTGTGTCTACAAGGAAGGACGATTGGATAAATACTGCTCTGCTCCTCCGGTTTGCTCCTGTTGCCTACTGCTGTCATTGCATAGAAAATGAAATGAGTGGAATGTCATAAAAGTTGAATAATTTTTCTTGCTTCTTTTTATTCTCAACCAGCCTTGTTGTGAATAATAGCTCGAGTATTAAAAACGGAAACTTGCTATGCAAACGAAAGAGAGAAAAAAATCGTTCCATTTGTTCCCATTGGGATATAAGTATGTATACATGGTATGTAAATGGAATTTATCATCATCGCCTTGTATTGTGGGACGGTATAACACTGTTGTTCTTGGAATGTATATTTTACGACTTTTGAATTTTCAATTTTTTCTCGTAAAATTCCCAAAGAAATAATCTGAGAAACTATCAATTGGATTTCATCAAGGTACCTTGGCTTGCAGTTTTTCGTAGTATGTGCACGCAGAGTTTACACACTATATATACTTTCATTGTGAAAGTGAACAAAACCCTCGTATACAATTTAAATGAAGCTACATAAAAGTGTACTGATTAAACCACAAATTCTCTTTGTGTGGATAAAAAAAAAGCTCTGTGATCCACTAAATAAAAGTGCCATTTTCTAATCGCTTAAATATTTATAAATGCAAAAACATCTTGCCTCTTCACTCCGTTTTCAAATTCAGCTTGCCCGCTTTTGCGATGCGATGAGAGTGTGTATGCATGTTATATAAATTGAAATGAATACTTGATTTGTTTGTATTACTCATACTCAACCATACTCATATAATACTACTACTACTACCATTATACATATTCATCCATAACTCCATGATTCACAAAACTTTTTTTCTCAGGGTTTAGTATACTAAAAATAGAAGCTATTATTCAATCCACTACTGCCAACGTAAAAAAAGTAAATAAAATGAAAACATGCAAACGGAATATTTATGCTTTTTACACACACACAGTCAAAAACTCTATTCACCCAAAACTGACTTTTCACTTCCTTCCTCTGTCTCCATACTTTGTATACCACTTCTAGTTTGCATGCAGAGTCCATGAAATGATGATGATGATGATTATGATGGAGGAGTAAACAGTACAAGAATGAATGCATATAGAAATACACTGCATATCAAACATACAACAATGAAATAATGCTTTTATGCAAAACTCTCATCATTTTTAGCCTCTTCCCCAGTTCAGCAGAGCAGCAGTAAGCAAGCCACCCCAAAGCAAAGCCGACCAACTAAAACACACATCCCTTTTCCCCTGCAAAAGTTTCCCGGAAGGTCGAGTGTTTAATGGCATATGAAACTGCATACAATTTTATGATTGTATACATGCTTACTTTTCTTCTCTGCTCCTGACTTTACCATTACCCAGTTGGTATATGAACTGTAACGTGAAATCCCGTATAAATACGTTATGCTATATATTTTTTAGACGTACATTGCATTTTATTTCACGGTGTGTCGTGAACTTTGGAGAAAAACACATGAAAGCCTCTGGCAAATGGCGGAATAAGCTGTATACCTAATAATAGTAATAATAATAATAAGTAGTAGTCTTCGTGTTTGATGTGATGATATGATGATGATAGGTCATAGAGCTAGTCAGTAAAATTATATAACACACACTGAGATATGAGTCGACGGGAGTCAGCAATCTAAAAGAAGACCGTTGCAGTATATAATCGTATTTTTACTTATATTTCTAGAAAAAAAGTCTATAATGTTATTACTACGATATACGATGATGTTGGTTCGCTGGCTCGCTCCCCATCATCTTCGAGTCGCATCTTTATTCTATAATACATTATATGGACACATCTTTCTACTTTTTAAAAAAAGATGGAAGGAAAAATGTTGCTGTTATTATTGCGTTGCAAAGTTGCAATCTATTAGATTCTAGTCCAGCACTCCACTACCATAAGCATCACAGTTTATATGGATGAGGAAACATGCACATCATAACCATCATTTTTGTGTTTTCTCTTTTTCACTCTTTGGGATTGAAAATGTACACAACTACAAACTTGCATGTGGTACATTTTGTACCTTTTTAGCGTATATACCTACATGCATAGGATCAGCAGCAAGAAGAACAACAACCTGGATTTGAAGGAAATCCTATGGTCTTTTTTAACCCTTATATGTTCAAGGGTTCAAATACTTGCAAGAAAGATTCGCAGGAAGGACTAAGCTCCAAAAGATATACCACATACCTTTGTTAATTTTGTATTTGTTGTATAGACTTATATTTTATAAAGCGGCATTCAGAGTGCACTATATATAGTTATAAAGGAAGATAGTCTTGTCATAATATTTTCTCGCATATGTTTGCATAAAATATTTCCCCAAACCCTGTATGCACCCAGCCAAATATTATGAAAATATGTTCTCAGTTTTATATACCTTGGGTTGTTTGTTGTCTCATCATCCTGTTGCAAAGTTGTTATTGCTGTTGTTGTGAATGATCGAAGAAATACGTTCATTTCTTCTGCTAAAATGAGCACTCCTG